>JAQGCA010003248.1:0-12147 GCA_034698945.1 Protaphorura quadriocellata | reverse complement strand
CGGTCTTGGCCAGCACTGAAGGCATGCGCCACGCAGTGCCGGAGAATCACAACTGCCGGCAAAACACTGGCCCTTAAACTGTAATGATTAACGACTTGATGGTGCTGAAAGTTTCAAATGCTATATTGCTATATCAAAGTATATGAGCATGTACTTTGTCTTGTTAAAGTTTAATCCAAGTTTATCTATTAAGTGCATTCTCTGTACACCATTCATTCATCAATAGCTGTTAAAACCAGAGTCGTTAGTTTAATCATCTCAATCGGGTCATTACCACTAAAATAAATAGCTAAATCATCAGGAAATCTTGTTGATACTAGGATACAAAAGTGAAGACTTGTAACGACGATACAATAGTGTTATAAAATAAATTATTACTATAAATATTAATACTAAAATATACTATTACACATATTAAATCTGTCATATCACAACTCACTTTCTTGCTGAGAATTCGTGAGACTGGAATTTGTATTTAATAGATTGAATTTTGTATTGAGTTTCAGTTTTATTTGTAACTGATTCATAAATAAAAAAACAATATTAGCTGGCCACTGTGTTTTGATAATATATATGTACTTAATTTATCCAGTATTCTGAAGTAATGAAAGATGACACAAAATAGCAAATCAAATTGAACCCCACTGGTTTTAATGGTTCGAACAACCGGTACTGAGTTACCTGACTAACTGTCTCTCCCTCAGTGGCTGCTTAAAAGTTTTAATTTTAAGGTGGTACATTTTAAGCTTGCAATCATACATTGTAAGAATATTTTGTAGTTCCAGAATTAAAATTCCCAAGGTCTCGATACTCAGAGGAGAAATTCCTCTGAGTATCGAGAAATTGAGTGAAGAGGAAAAAATGATTCAGTCGGGAGTTAGGATTGGATTCCACGTGATTCAAGGTGACTTTGGTCAAAGGGAGAGTGGTAAAACTACAAGAAACGTAGTTTAGCGAAACAGGGCAAAGTTCGACAGCTATCCAGTTGGTAGGCTCATATTGTCCAAATAAAGAATGTCAAGAAGTTTTTTGTAAAATCCGAATCCCACGGAAGTAGTCCGATTTCTGTAGCAACATAAATTTTTTGTCATACCAGTGCTCCTGAGTCATGGCGTCATTGACGAGAATCCACAACCTGTGATTGTTATTAAATAATATATAGATTAAACTGAAATCCTTAACGACATGATGGTGCTGAAAGTTTCAAATTGCTAGAGTAATAATTAAGTTCGACTCTGGTGAATTTGACAAAAAATCGAACTGGAAAATGAATTATTAGTAAAATTGGTCATATTTGTAACCCCCAAATCCAAATCGACAAAATCAAAATCGCTAAGAGATCTTACGAAAAACAGGAATATATTGAAGAGCCGATAGAATAGTCCGAAAAGTAAACAATTGCTAACGTTAAGTCAGAGTCAAATCCTTCCTCATTTTCTCAAATAACTGCGAGCAAGGGAAAATTCGGTCTGCAAATATTTTGCACTTCCATACCTGTAGCTATCTTGTATTATGTATTGTGACCGGGAATCGACTGATTATTCAACACTGCTTGCACGGGCGGTAAAGGGAATCGACCTTCCTGAATGTGTAATTTTACCAGACTAATATTAGTTTGAGAAATCGTAATTGCGATTCTTGCTTCAGGTCATTCAACTTTTCAGGATGCACGTAAGATATGTAAATAAAGATTTTGTTTCCGATCGTCAGATGTGGATCTTTGTCTCTGAAGATTTGTTCTCGAAAGCTGTGGAATACAATATTAAGTTCTAGGATTGATGTGGCAGAACTTATAATAAACATGGATGCTGTGTTTATAAGTCCAACCTGAATGCGACCAACTGACTGAGACGACCGGGGGTATAATGCAGACATGGCGTGCAGACTTCACTTTCTTTCTTGAACCCGTTCGATAATTCTAGTTGACCTCCATCATGTGTAAAGAATGAAAAATGAATTCGTGTTCATGAGTGAATTTTTTATCTCAATTATTTAGATAAATCAAGTATTCCCATCTTACCGTGAAAAACGGAAGTCAACTCATTGTCTCCAAAAAAATAAAACACTATAATGCCTGACCGTGCCTTCCCAGGGAATACCAGTTAGGTCATTATTTTCATTTTAGCCTAGATCTTGCACCGGTACCAATTCCATGACGTTTCAGCACCTATGTTTAATTTTCTTGAAGCACATGGTTTCAAAAATTCAAAATTAATTTGGTATTTATCGAATGAGTTATTTTAAATTCATTCAAATCTCAAAATGCTTTTTACTGCAGTATAGGTTTCTTCTAGCACTGTACTAGGGGTGCATTTGAAAAATGCAGCCTATCCTGAGAAAAAGTTAGTTATGTGTCCTGTAGAGCGTAGGGAATCATATGAAGGCTTCTGGGGCATATATCGATTCAAAATTTGACGCGCGTAGCGTTGCTGACGAGCTTTTAAGTAAGAATTGACATTGAAGAACTTTGGAAATATATCTCATTAAACTAAACTTCTTGGTGCAATTTGAGCATATTTTAAATTTCGTTTGATGGGTTTGGAGAAGGTCAATTTTTCACCAGCGACGCATTTGAGTGTAATAATCTGCCATATTTCAGTTTGCATATCAGTTTGCAGTGAAAATCGACAAGTCGGTCACAAAGTAAAAACTGCTTAAATATAGAAATAAGTTGGCGTCCATGGAAATTTCGAAGAAATTTTTTGACGCACCTTTTTTGGGGTTGTTTCTTGTCGATTCTTTCTTAGGCACTCATTATCGCCACCCCGCTCGTCGGATTTTCAAGCGATCCTTTCCAGATCCTCCATAAGATTCTCCACACATTGCATATCTTACTTTTTGTAGGACTATTCCTGATTGGACTGAAGAATGGGGACAAAACGGCAAAAGTGCCACCCGGTACGCAATGATATTTGACATGTAAAGATGTCTTATTGATGAATGTACTCGCATTGTGCGTAAATCGAATATTATTTTTTAGAAATGTTCCAAAAATATTCATTGAACTCCATTCTGAAAAATGGACGAAGAATGAGTTTTTGCAAACAGTCCAGACGGATTACCAATGCAGGTTCTCTTCTTTAAATCACCTTTCCATGAGCAGTTGACGCTTGCTTCTACTACTAAGGGTGCCTCTTAAATTTCGAATAGATAACTCAATTTTCACCATAGAAAAAAACAAAATTAGTACCTAATGTTACCTTTGTTTTTTAAACTACTCGTTTAAAAAATTCTATTTGACCCCCTACTGTGCAAGAATGAATTCATGTTTTGGAATGAAATTTCTGGTTCATTTAAGGTTGATTCCCAGGGGATGAGTTTTTCACACTTCTATGAGCAGTTGACGCTTTCTACTGCTACTAGGGGTGCCTTGTAAATTTCGAATAGGAGATAACTCAATTTCAGATAACTCAATTTTTATCATAAAACGACACGATGTTAATATCTGACCATACTTTTATTCTTGGAACTCGTCGTTTAAATTTTTTTATTTGACCTCCTACCGTGTAAAGAATGAATTCATGTTTTTGAATGAATTTTTTTGAGGTTGATTCCCACGGAATAAGTTTTTCCAACTACAATGGTACTGTCAAAAATGGAAATCAACTCATTCTCTTCGAGTAACATCATGCTTGTATGAGCCATCTTACCCTACTACTGGGGGAGCCTTTTGCCTCGCAAATAAGAGACAGACAACTTGCTTGTTAGCGAATTTCAATTAGTGCAATTTTGATAAACAAATATTCTTTACATGGACTAACTCCGAGTGGAGATGGTAGTCTCGGAAATGTTGAATTGTAGAATTATTCGTACCACATAAATATTTAGAATTTTGAAATCACATAGTTTATAATAAAATCACATAGTTTAAAATAAATCTCATAGTTTATATAATATGGTGACTTCGTAGTTCCAATATATCTCAAGGTTTTCGGAATTGGGAACCTATGGGAAATAATTGCATAGAGAAATACAAAATTGACGACTGAATCATAATCTTGTATTCTGAATTTAATGATTTTTATCCAGTATGGTTTGTAAATATCTCGAGTGTTCGATGCCAAGGCACAGAAATGGTCTACCTTTACTTCTTTCGACCCAGCCAGATTATAGAATTTTTAATTTTGATCACCCAGATAAGCTCCATATTCGGTGAAAATGTGCACTGTCACTGAAATTTAACTTCCTGGCCAGAATTCCGTCGACTGGAATGTGAAAATAATCTGAATTTGGGATGACAAAAATATACAAAATCGATGCATCAATGTAAAATCAAGATCGGAACCCACAGTATTCAGGTGAATTTGGCAAGTACAAAATTTGTAAAACTATTTCTCGTAAAACGATTGCTCAAACGAATTTAGTTCAGAGAAATGGTGAGAAATTCTTCCATGTACCTTGCACTACAAATGACTACTCCAAAGCAAGGTTCTGGACTAGATACAACACAAATTTTATTTCATGTAAGCGTGTGGTTATAAAGTTAAAATTTATATTAGGCACTTATGAACGAATTAATAGCGTCGAGTCAGCAGCACGATAGAGTTCTAAAATAAATGCATATTTTAGGTGAATTCCTAGCCCTGTTGTCCGCATGCGAGACGCGAGGGGACAGAACCTATGACCTACCCTATAAAAATTGTGCTCTCGCACTGACTTCCACTCATCTAATCGTTACAAAGGGTAACTTGAAGTTGTTAATTACGTGTTAGGTGTTTGAAATTGATTGAATCGTACGAGAAGGTGAAAGGTATGAGTAGTTTTTTATGCAAATATGTAAGTGACATAAACTTCACCAAACTCGTCAAACCCTTGCCTTAACCCTTAAAAACTTGGTTCTAATTATCTGAGGTGTGCAAGAAATCTATCATTAATAGAAATTCATTATGTAGCTCCAGCATGAAAACGCCAAGGTTTAAACCTGATTGAAAATTACACTCTAGAACTGCACGAGATAGGAACAATAGTAGATGCCAAGCTATGGTCAAGTCGGAATTTCATGGTAAATTGGTCAATGGTCAATAGAGTGATTGTTATAACCCGGTTCGAATTATCTCAGGTGTCCAATAGCCAAAGCATTCAGAATGTTAAACGCTCGATTTCGTGGCTCCAACCACATCAGGTGTTTGATAGCCGTGGCGCACAACTGGTTATATGAGCTGCCCTATTTCGTGTATCCACTGCCAGATCAGACAATGTTTCATTCCGTGCATCCATACGAGATCACCTTGAATATTCGGCGATCATTTACTTCGCTTACCTCTTCATTTATTTGTCCAGACATCCACCGTCACAAATAGGAAATTCATTTCAGATGACAAAAATAAACAAAGCCAATTTAGTTGTGTTAATCAGGATATCAGTTTACGTAAATTCATGACGAATTTGGCCAAAACGGCAATGGTAAAATTATTTCTGGTAAAACCGTTGCTCCAAGGAATATTTCGTTTTGTGTCTCGGTTAGTTAATAATATTTGCATTCATTTTTAATCAAACTGGTTTCGCGTACGCGTACGCGAAGTACGCGAAGTACGCAAATGAAATAATAGTTAGGAAAGCTTCTTCTTTCTGCAGCATCTGTTTGCACGAAGCTTCGTGGTCTGAAATTATCTGAAGCGTACGGATTGAGTTGCAATTCTTGATGCTCAGAGGAGACGAGAGACGAGAGACGAGAGAAATTGTTCGAAGAGTACAGGTCTACCTTTAGATATGTTGTCCAGGTGGCTGGGCGACCCTGGAGGGTGATTGATACTACTAGGATTTCGACGAGGGTATATAAAATAGTACTTTTATCATAATAAACTATTATTCAAAGATTACTGTATTAATATGGTTCTCACCATTTAAAATATTTCGGATTTTGAAACTATATAATTTGCGTATTCAGTTGTGGTAATGTTCCGGGTTTATAAAGTAGGAATTTTACGGAGATTTATTACCTAGATGTAAGAATCGGACGGACAAAATCACAATTCACTTAAGAATTTTATTATTCTTTTTTCGTCTGGCTCTAAATTAAATGATGTTACGGTAAAGAGTGAGACTGGCTAAAACAAGTTGGCAAAAAAATGGAAATATGGGTGAAGTTGGCAAATGTTTCAGGTTACTAAGGCACAGAAAAGGTTACGGGCCTCCGTTTTGTCCGCGCAGCCAGATCCGGCAATTTCTCGTTCACTCAGATATAGTCCTATTCGGCACGGTCCCTCGAATTCAACTACTTGGGCTTTATGGGACATCCTTCGGTACAAATGATAAATTCATTTCAGAGGACGAAAATGAACGAAACCGACTCAGTATTTACGAGGATCGGAGCCCAACTAAATTGAAGGTAAATGCGGTCTAAACAAAAGTAAACTATTTCAAGCAATTGCTCCAACGAATCGTAATTTACAAAACACCATTTTTATGGTTCAAACTAATCTGGACTTGTAGTTAGGTATATTTTTTTATTCAGGTCTCATAGAAATTTTGTCGTTAACTATGATTGATCAAGAAGTGGCAAAAATTTCTGGAGTTCCTCGCTTTTTCGATTTGACCCAGTGAAGGTGCCCCTTAGTACGAAATGTCCAGTGGAAGGAAACTTCTTAAAAGCAAGTGCCAAACAATGCCTGATTGTTTGATTTGACTCTTAGTACCGAGGGAAAATACGAAGGAGGTTTCCGATATGCCAGTTCGCTGGATGTCGTCATTATTTAAGATTCCGGACCCGATACAACCATAACTCTTCGAATTTAAAATAACGTATGAAAAGGAAGTAGAATTCCCATCGAGAGGCAGACTTCTGATCATCTGACAATCACCTGTCTAAAATGTACCGTAGAAATAAAACTCGGAGTGGTAAAAAACAGCAACTCTCTCTGATTCTGAAGGGCAGGAACGACTAAGACTTTATATCGAAGACCCATGGTGTAGGAAAAAATTTCATTTTTGTAATATGAACACTGCATGTCGCGTTCTGCAAAAATGGAGAATGACCGGTACTGTCATTAATTGTACTGTCCAGGAAGAAAACTGATGACGTATAATTTAATACGCCGTAAGATTGTACAGAAATTAATTGCAAATAATTGTAAATAGTCGTATTTCCGAACCAAAAACTACTGCTGTCGAGTTTGGAAAATCCGTCAGCAGTGAATCAATTAGAAATCGATTTTCTCAAAATAGCGAATCGAATTAAACATGTAGTAAACTTTTTCAGTAAGACCGTGGATTTAACTCTTGGGACAACAACCGGTATTGGATTATCTGACGAACTAGACAGTTCGTTACTGGCTACTTCAACAAGATTGATTTCATGTCATTTAATGTCTAATTCAGAGTAAAGTAAAAATAGAAACATAGGTGGGCTGACGTTCTGTATGTATGCCCGATTACGGCAACATTTTATAAGGCAAGTCTTGAAATAATTAAAGGTACCTACTGTATTCGAGTATCAACGAGATTCCCACTAATTAAAAAATTGTGAATTTTAAAATGGCACATTTTGAATTGTTAGTTTTACATTTCAAGAATAATTTGTACTTCCAATACGAACAATGGCAAGGTTTGAGAAAGTTTGAACCTTATAGAAAATTATAATCCTAGAGCTGTAAGAGCTAAGAGCAATATTTGGTTGTAGTAGATGCCAATGTTTGGTAACGTCGGAATCTCACGGTAAATTATCAGTGAATCTGGCGAGCGCGATAATGTTATTTTTCAGATTTTGGTGATTAATATAGTCTAAGGTGTCCGATTTCCACGGGATTGATTGACAAGTTAAGGAGCTCCATTTCGTGTCATTCCGTGTCCTTTCAGCTAGATCAGACGGGTTTTTATTTGTTCACCGAGATAAGACCATGGCCCTTTAATATTGCGGGATTGTCCAGAAAACACAAATTGACTATCATTCGCAATGTCTAAATCCTACTTCGTGTCCAAGAATTTGCGGACTCGCCGATTCGCGGCGAGGTCCTCGAGATACGAGGACTCGGTAGAATCGATTATCTGGACAAATGGGTGAAATGTCCAAAACAAGATCGAAGAGAAAATCACTTAGTTAATTTTGTACGATATGGCTAATTTCAGATTTTCTAAAATTCACGCCATTTTGATGATCTCTAAACTCTGGAATCAAAATGCGTACTTAAATGACTGGAATTGATGCGGCATAATTTATAATCCTGAAACGGGGAAGATGCATTTATAAGTCCAACCTGAGCGAGCTAGAACGACCAAGTGACCGATACCACCGGTAGTATAACGTCGTTAGGGCGTACAGACGCATAATTGCATATTAAATCACCCGCAACGTGTGACCACATTATCGTTTGTGAAATCTTGCTCCGACGGGTTGTATAGCTATCACGTATGGCGACAATATAATCTGCACTATTTACTGACGTGAGACGATTTTAATAGTACAGCCACATACGAATACGAATCATTCTTATTCAAATTTATAACTTTGAATTGTGACTACGTTTCATACATGTGATTTGCTTTGTGGGAGTGGTTTGTTTTTGATTCGTATACATTTTCTGGCTTTCTCGCTGAAAAAGTAAAATTACAATTTCTCGAATAACTTTACTCATTTAAAGTCTAATTGTCTTTCAAGTAACTCAAATTCAGACAGGCTCGGTTCTTCACAATAGAGAGTTGACTGCATTCGACGACCTACCGCATACAATTGGAGGAAAGTAACTTTAATCAGTATTTTGTGGTAGTAGCAATTCTTCCCCCTTCACTATGGTTAGGGTTTGGTCGCTCTTGCAGAGAATGTGAGTTAGTAGCTTGGATGTTATGGATCTTGCCTAGATTGAATGGAAACTGCTCAAAATTTATGAAAAATAATTGCACCGAATTTATTAGTGTACACGTCAAGTCTCAAATTCAATATTTTCTAAAATGTATCCATGTTACCCGACTTTCTGACATTTTAAATCTGTTATATCACATTTCACTTTCTTGCCGATATTTCGTGAGATTAGGATTAGAATTTAGTAGATTGAATTTCACAATTTATAACTCGTTCAGAGATAAAATACAATATTAGCTGGCCACTGTTTTGCAAATAAATATGTACTCAATTTATCCAGTATTCTAAAATAATGCGAGATGAGGCAAATTAGCAAATCGAATATAACATGCGAGATTTCATGCCATTAAATAAATATTAATTCAGAGAGAAATAAAATATCATATGTAGATTCGTGGATGATTTCTTTATTTGGCCCGACTATGGTAAAATATTTTATGAGGTAAGACTTTAAGCGGTTACTGTGGGTGTCATTTGTCAATACGGTTCTTAGTAGTTAAGAGATTTCGGATTCTAAAGTGGTACATTTTAGGCTTCCAGTTTTAACATTGTAAGAATATTTTGTAGTTCCACAATGAAAAATATCAAAGTATAAGAAAGTTGAAACCTTACCGAAAATTATATTCTAAAGCTGTAAGAGAAAAGAATAGCACGTAGAGTAGAACACTTGTTTTGAAGTAAAGTAAAGTTGTTGGATTAGTTTGTATCTCAGGTGTTCGATAGCCGAGGCATTGACAAGATTTAGACGCTCTAATTCGTGTCCTCACATCTGCACGGACAATTTTTTATTTGTTCATCGAGATAAAATCCGTACCAATGTTACCATTACATATTCGGGGAATTGTCCAGAAAACACCGACTACAATGCCTAATCCTAATCCTACTTCTTGTCCACAAATCCGTGTACTCGCCGTTCGCGACTCGAAGGAGAAATTCATTTCAGAGGACAAAAATGAAGGGTGACAACATTTTATGCAAGTCACAAATCATGTAGCGAGTACCCGGTGTCATTAGACACCTTTCCCACTCTGACATGCCT
Organism: Protaphorura quadriocellata; assembly: GCA_034698945.1. Classification (NCBI taxonomy): domain Eukaryota; kingdom Metazoa; phylum Arthropoda; class Collembola; order Poduromorpha; family Onychiuridae; genus Protaphorura; species Protaphorura quadriocellata. Next base: position 2,314 of record JAQGCA010003248.1, on the reverse strand, counting down.
TTGAGTCAGAAACTCGCAAAAATCATGTATACCAAGATAATTATCTTGATGTATACGATCTGCAAAGGTCGTAGGAAATCGTTCTTCAATAATGGGCTATTGCATACAAAATTGGATTACCATAATCGATCATTTATTAAAATAATATTTACGACCACCATGCAAAACAAGGGTGACAAATAACCTAAGTGTGAAGCATATCATGAATCATGATTATAATGAATTATCCAAATCACTCCAGTTGGACTTGCCGTATTGGAAGATTTCCCTGCTACTACAGGGGTGCCTCGACAATGAAATCAACGATGTATCACCGGGGGACATGTATTTGTTTTCGACCTCGCATAATTCAGATTCAATGTAATTTGGCGAAACTATTGCCAAACTGTTGACGCTCAAAACGAACTATGGTCAATGACGTTAACGAAACTTTAATAGTAAAAAAACTAGAACTTATAATTAATGAAAACAGTTTCGGCGTTCCAGGGATGATGAGAAATGACAATATATTTTGATGTTAGAAGAACTCACGTTGGAATTGCTGCATAAGAATTTTATCCCTCTGCTAGGGCTGGGTCCGCCGCTACAGTTGAAGTCAACCACTTTGCCCGAGTAACATCAATTTGTCATTGCCGATTCAGTACTAACTCCTTCAAATCTCGCAACAATTCTGACAAAAAAGATACCTCCCCTTTACAGATTTGTGTAAACACACCATTTAAAATACTCCGTCCGGGCAAGAATGAAAAGTGAATACGACTATTTAAAATATCGAAAATGAATTCATATTTTTGAATGAATTTTCTGGATCAGTCAACTCATTCTCTCTGAATAAAGCAAATCACATTTGCATGAGCAGTAGTACATCTTTTCCAAGTACTAGGGGTGTCTTGTACCTTGCAAATAGGAGCATCATATAAAAAATAAGAACTCGTTTTTTCATAAATGCACGAAATACACCTACACATAATGTCAATTACTGCAATTCTAATTGACAAACAAATCATATTTGCATGGGCTAACTCTATACTTTTCACTTCACTTTCACTTCAAGACAAAATTAACGTTATGTAAAATTAAAAAATAATTTGCAAACTGGTTAGCGAATGTCAATTTTGTTATGACGTAAAAAGGAAGTGAAAAGTATAAATCGGGCGTAATCCAGCGGGTAGATGGTCGTCCGGGAATGTTGAATTGTGGAATGATTGTCACTACTTAAAAGATTCAAAATTTTGAAATTACATAGTTTATTTGATAAGGTAACTTCGTATTTCCAGTAAATGTCAAGGTTTGCGGAAGTTTAAACCGTACGGGAAATAATTACATATGGAAAAAGAGAACGACGACCAAATCATAATCTTATTCGGAATTTGATTATTCTAATTCAGTTTGGTTCTTATTATCTCTTGTATCCGATGCCAAGACAGAAATGGCGCCTCTCTTTCACCCGGATAAGCCAGCTCCGCTGCCGGTATTGGGGGAACACTTGCTGTGTGTCACTTAAATTTCACTTCTTGTCCCGAATTCCGTCGGCTCGAAGGAGAAATTCATTTTAGATGACGGAAATATACGAAACAGATTATGTAATGTAAGTCAGTAACCCACATAATTCAGTCGAATTTTAAAAATACGAAACTGGTAAATCTATTCCTGGTAAAGAAATCTCACCTTAGAAAAATAGCAAGGAGGTTTCCCCTATACCACTGGTCTAGATGATCGACTCCAAATTACGGTTCTGGACTAAACACACGGCTAATTTCATGTCATTTAAACGTTTATTTTTAACATTAATTTATATCGCGTATAAATATTTAATATCATTGTTAACTCCATCCGTAGTATTCTGTACGAAATGCATCTTTCGGACGAACTTGTACTCACGTGGTTCGCATGTAATGGGACAGAATGTTGTGACCCACCCTGTGTGTGTTATTCGTGCTCCAACGGAACTGAATATAATGATTCTAGAAACGCTCACAATAACGATTAGAATTTTATTCACTCTGACCTACCTGTAATTGATAGTGAGAAGTTGACACATTATATCGAAATGCTTAACGGCATGAGTTAGTGGATGGAAGTTATCAACTTCCACCGCCATTTTTAATTTGTAGTTAAATTAATTAATGTTAACTTTAATGTTAACTTAAGTATATTTAGTTAGCTTTGGTTTGAGTTATTTTATGTATGGTTAGTATTAGGTGTGTTTGGATGTGTATGTATATGTATGTGTATGTGAAGTCAGCCATCTTTAATTATGAATGTTAGTTAATGTTGAAGTGTAGTTTGGTATGTGTGAGTATGTGCGTGAGTG
>JAQGCA010003247.1:0-12150 GCA_034698945.1 Protaphorura quadriocellata | reverse complement strand
TCCGTCCGTCTCCTCATTCACGTAGAAATTAGAAATTCAATCCCGTATGCCTCCCCGTTCAATTTTTTTAGAAATTCATTCACGTTCGCCCCCCTGTTCAATTTTTTAGGGAAAGTACGTTAAGAAATGGGTTCAGTTGATTGTTCGACGTGTCGGACACTTACTCTGATTTGTGTCCAGTCCATGACCTCATTCATACCCTGGATTATGTCCACATGGTCCCCTAAAGCACCCACTCCCCTGGATTATGTCCAAATTTGCTAGATACACCGTGCGTTCACGCACGGGCCTTTTGCTAGTAGAATCTATAATCCCAAACGAATGGCGAGTAGTAAGTTTCTCTTGGAACAACGGCAGGTCTTGTTATTAACTGACGAGCTCGATCCATAGCCCGAGTTCTATTATGACGGATATCATCGATATCATCGATGTAAAATCGGTAAATATCAACTAGCTCTGCTGTCAACAACATTTCTCTGTCCAACGGATTAAGTCTGGAATTAATAACAGCACAAAAAATAACAAAAGTCATGTCAGGTTGACAAGGAACATTCCTTGTAGGAAAATTCCGCCAAACTCGATCACCAAGAGAGCCAAGTAACCTGAGATAAATTAACTCCAGGCACATCCCTATGGTAGGAGTTACACACATCACATGATCTTTAAAACACTGATAATTTAAGTCCTCTCGTCTCAGAGGAACCCCAGCTAACGTTGCCTCGCTTAATGACAATTTCACCCACAACTCCTTATTAACCGACATTATTACAAATTCCAATAAATACTCCTGAAGTTCTTTAACCTTACACACACAAATCAACAACTAACGTCTTCAACGCACCTCAAAAGTAAACCAACAAACTCTGGAATGCAGTCAAATGCCTCCAGCCATTCTGACCCAACCACTTTGTTTTCCTCACACACAAATTCGACCCTGTTCAACAATAACCAAACATCTCTACATAATACACACAGTTAATCTGCTTACTACCAGGAAGCCAGCATACACATATTCAGGATATTAGAAATTAAGCCGGCCCACATGCATAGACATTGCCTTCTCATTTCCTACATTTAGATTATCAGTAATTCAAGTACGCAAGCCCGTTACAAACTTAAAATACAGGAAAATAAGCACCTCTATTCTTGACAACTTGACATTTAGACTTTTATTTCAGAAATCAAACTTCCAAATAATGAAACCACCATTTCACCATAATATGACCGCAGTATGTGTTATTTGTGACCGAACCAAAATTGCAGTGGAGTCTATAATACATCTAAAAGCTGAATTGACGATATGAAAAAGCATGCTAACCAATATCGCCCTGCAATTCCGTATGACCAACAGTTAGTATATTACTTTGACGACGCCTGCCCTGATTGCGTACGAACAACCGAACACATTCAGCGTCACGTTTGGAATGCATCATACAATCAAATTCAGGCAAACCTGTCTGCATACTTGAAATACAGTGAGTCCTAAAATTAACTAAAATTAGCGCAGACCTTCATGGCGAGGCACCGGTAAAAGGTTTTTGAATTAGCTGGCCTCCTGTACTTTATTGTTAACGCTTACCCAATGTGAGAAATAAAATATTGTCCTACTCCTCCCATATGGCTTAATGAAAAGTGGGACATTGCACGCCCTGCACTAATTCTAGGACACACTGTATACAAACGACCGAAGTAAGACTGTTCGCCAATACATAACAGAAGAAATGCACGGAGTAAGTGGAAAATTCTGGGGAGAACAAACTTACCCAGAATTGGAAGAACAATAATATCCACAAGTTAAACCAGATGAAGAAAATTGGCTTCAAGAACAAGGACAACATCATTTGAACTAATACAAGTCATGTACACAAGTTTATTGTAATAGAAGTAATTCAGATACATTAAAACAGAAATAACAGAATAACTAATGACTTAACCTTACAAATTAAATCAGCAATATATTAGTACATAAATCAAACTACTCTTCTCTATCCTTCCTGTATTATCTCTCTATCTAGATGTAAGTGGTAACAACAAAAAATGATCACTAATTCAGTAAAATCAAAAGCAAATTTAAAATACTGATCCATATAACGATAAATTTTAGAAATTTCAAGTAAAAGAAAAATGGACCAGTCTAAGAACAAGACGACTAAGTCTGAAAAACAAGAACATTCATCGAACAAAAATGTTGAAAGACAAAACAAAAAGTATAACGACAAATTATATAACCCAATACACAACAAGAATAACGAGAAAAACAAAGAACAACGGTCAAGAATAACTGACCAAAAATACAACAAATGCAAGGCACGGCAAGACATTGAGGCCAATAATACACCAGTGGACAAGAAAAAATACGGCAAGAGTTCATCCTACAAGATACCAAGAAAAATGACTTCGGAAACTCGAGACCGTATTGAAAGACCAACTTCCACCAATTAAAATTCAATCAATATAACTAAGACTTATCACTCAATATAAAATGACCTCCAATGTAATTACAATGCAATCGACCCCTACATAATGTGACCCCGCCTGTTAAGTGACCCACATTTGACTCTGCATAATATGCCCACCAAGTTAAAAGACCCCCATTTGACCCTGTACAATATGACCTCAACTTCTTGAACGACCCCTTCACTTAATGACCTCACCGATGAGTAAACAAATCCTTACTGTTCGAAATCATACTGTTTAATCTTATTCCTTAATATTTACATACAATTTATCCAATATTCAACAATGTTATCGACGAATTAATATTTGCTTTATTAATTTCACAGAGTAATTAGAATCTGGAATTCCGTCAATCAAACTGATAGAAAGACTAGTCTTTCTCTACACTACATATGTAAATATTAGTTAATATTTACGGTACTCTCGATTTTTGGCATCCCTGCCATGACATTGTTGGTATTCGTGACTCCCACGACGATGGTCAACGAATCTGTCAGTTCTCATTCTGCTTTTACTCATTTCTTCTTCTTTTTATAGTTTCTCACGTTGCTTCTGTTCTTCTTTTTCCTTCAACTTAATCCTCAACCAATTGTCACGTCTTTTCTTATTGGCTTTTCTGAATGCAACAACATTTTTAGGTCTATGCATTATACTTTTCGCCTTTGGATTCTTAAACGGACAGAATGCGGCTGGCCCATGAATAGTTTGTAAGCAATTCCGGCACTCAAAATCCCTCATTTTTAACACGTAAGACTCTCCTTCATTAATAATTCGCAAAATAATCTTAATTTGTTGCTTCTCCTTTTGGAATTTCATCGCATATTTCACATATTTCCTAAATTTCTCTTTGTTCTGTGGTTTTTTGATTGCAAGGTAATAAATTTCATGATCTGACAAAACCCAATTGTCCAATTCTTTGTGTCCACTAAAACAGAAATTCAAACAACTTTTTTTGTTCATCAGTCAATGGGACAGCATTACGCCCAGAGTCTTTTCCATTCGTTTTTGAAATTATATCTTCCCGTAAATTCTTATAATTGACATTCGCGGACTCACTCTACTTCATGTCAACTGTCTTCAAACAACGTAGTTTTGACTTTTCAAAACTCCTCTCCAACACACGATGACCTTTTTCCTTTTGTTCAAAACATATTTTTTTCATGTCATTATAAACGTGCAAGAGATAATATGAATCATTAATTGCATAATCTATGAGCTCAGGATCAATAGGTCGTAAACGCCGTTCTTCATATGTCCGCACATTTTCAACAACCTCAGCGACCATTTGTTCATACTTCACTTGATTTACTCCAGTCACTTCTTCATACATTACCTGAGTATCCATAACGCCAGCAATCAAAATATAAAAGTCTTGTTGAGCATTCAAAATGTCATTTACACCTCCATTTAGTACTTTGATAATTACAGTTGACTCCAAAACAGGTTTCATGACCTCTGCGAATTCCGAATGTAATGCAAGAGTGTTAACAAAGAAGTCGCCACGACATTTGGTCAAAATTTGAGCTGCGCACACAAAAACTGTAGAAAAACATACAATAATTGAATTAAAAACTCATCAATTACATGTAATCAATCATTTCAAAAATATTATGCAATTATCATGACGTGTGTCATTGTTACTGCATTCAAAATCCATGGCAAATTCATCCAATTTTTCAAGTTTAGATGCCAGAAGAACTAGTTCTTCTTTGGCATTGATTCACCACCCACTTTACAATCAAAAAGTTTCAATCTCCCATCGGAGACGAAAACTGAAGGTCGTGGAACTGAAGTTTTAATTAAAGACTTGTTTGGATGTTCAAGTCTTGCTTTTGCCTTGAAATTAGCTAATGTAATCTGCTTTAATAAACGACCACTGTACTTTCTGTCATACTGTGGTCGAATCTGACCACTTTGATTGAATTTCCAACGATTTTTTGCTTGTTTATCCATCCAATCATTGTTTCCAGCAACCTGAAATGAATAAATACATAGAAAACATCATTAATAATTCATTACAGTTAATTTGTACAAAATACCTTTCTTTGGGAAGAAATTGGAAACTATTTTTCCTTGAAAATTCCACTTGAGGTGTCAGGATTTATTGATCAATTACGAGCAGCATTCAATTTCTGTGAAGAAAGAACATCAAAACCATTTCCTGAGCAGACGTCGAAACCTTGCAAACTGTACCCTTTATTCAAGAAAGGGTTCCCACCTTCGTTCGCAACCTGCGAAAAAATTACAATTTGACAACATTAAAATCAAGTAAAAAAAATCAAAAATTACATTTTGAATTACATTCTGTGGAACATATTTAATGACAGGAATTTTAGATGTGGAGTTTGACGGCACTTCTGTGACATCGACTTAAAATCCATTAATAAAAAATTTATTTTTTAATAATTTGTCTTTTATGTATAGAATAATAAAATTCAGAATGGAATCTACATTTACTTTTAATTTTTACGTATCTGCAACTCTGCTTGAGTCTCCGTCGTCCAATCGTCATCATTACTATTAATTTTAATAAGATATTCATTTCTTGACCCTTTTTTTAATTCTTCCTCGGCTTCAAAACTCCAATCATCGTAATTGTTGGACATTTCACTATAATTTAATAAATATAAAAAAAATTCAATTCGTGGCTTCGAAGTTTCTAATCTGAATGGCACTTTCATTCCATTCATTATGATTATTTTATTTCATTTTAAACCTTATTATACTATTTTGATATTTCACGTCAAATATCACAAAATTGAATTAACAAATTCAATTCCATAGTGATATATTTTCTTGTTTCAATTTAATATTTCTCGGATTGAATAGGAGGAATTGTTGGAATTTGAGTTGAAAATCGTCATCCGCAAAAGCATTAACCTTGACATAAATACTAGGCTACAATTTAAAACAATTAAATCCAATTATTACTTACTTACAGTGCTAGTTGACTGGACTGATTTTATTTCACTAGTCACTAAACAATTTTATGCAAAAAATCGTTATGAAACAATATTTTATGGACGAGAGACAAAATTGTGTATGTCAAGTTTAACTAAAAGTCAATGCACTAGTACTGAACGAAGATGACTAGACCTTGAAACGCAATAAAGTCGACAAATGTTAGTCAAATCTTTTCTTTATCCCATGTCTAATCTAGTATACAACTAAAATAAATATGAAATCTACATAATTACATGACCTCAAATAATTAAAGGAAATGCAGTCTGTAAATGTATGGCAATCAACAGTCTAAATGCAAGGAAGACCTGAACGCCAGCATTTCAGTAATAACTAACACTAATTATGTATACGATATTTCCAGTGTAGAAGAAAATGAAAAATTATATAACTAGAATTTGATCCAAAAATAATTTGTGACATGAACGTCAATCCTTGGCGTATTGGTTTGACAAAATCCAAGTTCACTCGATACTGACTCACGAAATACAACGAACGTTCGTGTTACAATTTTTCATTTTAGACTGAAAATTCGAAACACGCCCAGTCATACTATTACATTTAGTGCTTAGCTTCTCATATTAATAAAGTTTAACCAGTTGTTCTCCTACTGATTATACCTGACTGCCATATTTTTCCAAATAAGTGTACACAATGTCAACTAGTGATGAAGATACAGACGACATGGAATTTCCAGATTTCTACAGAGAAATTCAAATACTGGGTAATGGAATATCCGGAACATTACGGAGAGGATACAGGACCACTGATTACAAAAAATTTGCAATTAAAAAAATTAAACTACTCAAGTAAGTATAATAATTCCGTTTTCAATAGTCCAATATTTCTGAATATCCCTACCTCCATCCCAATTTAACACAGCTCATTGGCATTGTAAGGTTATAAAATCCGAAAACTATCGCGCATTATGATCTAACAGGTATGAGTGTAAAATCGATTATAGTCCATTAGATGAATGTCGGACTTTGATGAATTTAAATCACCCGAATATATTGAAATATGAAACCATGTTATTCATGGGATCAGCAATTTGCATTGTGACAGAACGAATGACATTTTATCTTCAACAGTAAGTTTTTTGAAAACAAATGCAACAAATTATATTTTTAAATTTAATCCAAACATTTTTGTTCAGGAGTTTTCAAATTCACGGAAGTTGTATACTCATTGTTTGTGTCATCCTTCATTTTGGAAGAGATTTTGAAGGGTGTAGAATACTTGCATTCCAAAACAATTATCCACAGAGATCTCAAAATGTCCAATATTCTGGTAGATACGTTCGGAAATGTAAAAATAGCAGATTTTGGCTTGGCAAGAGAAATGGGCGATGATGAAGTGGTGCCTCGTCATTACACGGTGTGTTATTCATTATTTTAATTAATTTCTTGCTCAATCTAATACAATGCACTCTAATAGGTTGTAACATTGCCTTACCGAGAGATTGTGACGTAGACAAAAATAATTGCCTTCACATTGTCTCGTCAACACAAATCTCATTAGATGGTTTACTTTTTCTAAAATTGAGTGCCTTTGATAGAATTTATATCAGTTGGACTTTTAAAATAAAAATGAATTTCTTGCGATTTAGATGTTATGACAGAAAAATGTAATGTGGGGTACAACTCTGATAATTTTAATTTGAGAAATTAATTTACGGTGCTATGCATTTGTAGAATATGACTCATGCAATTCCTTGTTAACTTGTAAGACAGCGTTAGTAGTTAAATAGTACATCCGTGAATATTGATTTATGCCGATTAGACATTGTGATGTCATTTCCTGTCCTAAAGTAAACAGATTTAACAAGTATTTATGCTAAATCAAAGTTTAGTCTGCAAATGTCATTGCAGTATGCGAAGAAATAATTCAAAATGTTTTAATTCGTATATAAGTAAAATGTACGCATAATAGAGTAAAAAGGAAAAAGATAATCGGACTTTGAACTTGATAACACGGATTCAATGTATAATTGCAGACTTGAGTTTTTTTCTGTTGTGACTACTACTTTCAAATTTTTGTTCACTCAATTTCACGTGATTGAAAGTCATTACAATATAAACTATCATTAAAATTATTTACTGTAGTGAGTAGGATGTATAGTGCAAAGCCTGACACCACACGTGACTTTTAAGCCCCTCCCATCGACGCCGTTATGAGAATGGGAGAGATAATCTCAACTACCCGACCCCCTTGGACCCCACAAACCTAGGACCCCCGATCTTAAAACTCCCCAACCCAGGACCCTCCGAACCTAGGACCCTTCGTTCTTCAGACTCCCTGACCTAAGACCCCCCGTTCTTAAGACTCCCCAACCTAAGACTCGACAAGACTTCTTAATTAATAATTGCATGCATAAACTAACAAACTACAATAAAAATATGAGCGGATATTAAATATTAAAAAAGAAGTGAGTGGTTTTGCTTGTACTTTACATGTAATTTTGTTTTAACAAAAGTAGTCAATTGCAGAGGAACAATGCAAAAGAGAAAGGAACTCAATGGCCAAGAAGTGGATCTAGTTCTAATGTTAGTCGTATACATGGATATAGGACTCCGATAAATGGATATATGCAATACATATATTTTTTTGCTCTCTCTCTCCACATTCAAACATCCAATAGCCTCAGATTCAACACACAGCCACAAAAAAACATTACCAAATCCAGACTCAGATGCAGTCTTAAGAATACGGAGCTAAAGAAATGAGAAGAAGAAAACAACTGCTGTTGTATTAAAAGTCACGACCATCGATAATTTTATTCATGGAGAAATCGAGTCCGGCTGGACGATGAGGGATAAGATTAATTTTGTTATAATCATAGTAGCACACTCCACAGCTCCAAAATTCAAGTTGGATTCTGTACGTGACAACGATTTTAAAGAAGATATGGAGCGAGGCTTGATGTCGCCGTTAGTGAAACAGCACGCAACTAAAGGAGGTATAAAATAAACAAAAAGAGAGTGGAGATATATTTTCATAAACAATAAATTCTTTTAAGACGAAAATACAGAATGACTCATTTGGACATGACTTTTTTTATCTCAATTTTTAGAGTAAATAATCCAATTCTTTTTTAGTCCTTTATTCAGGTTACTACTATTCGCATTGCGAACACCACAGCTTACAAAATGACGAAAAAAAATTTATTGGTTCTGTGCTTGATTTTTCTGTGTGTCGTAGTGAGAGCTAGTCGATACGAGAAAAGGGCTAGCCGTTACGAGAAAATTGGTGAATATGAAAGACGACCATTCGGTGAGAGTACTCTTACATCAAGTTCATTTTTTTTATACTAGCGGAATAGAATTGGTCTAAGGCTACACATCATCAGTTCTTTCGAATTGTAGTTCTTCGTCTTAGAATCTTATTGATATTTTTAGTCGAAATTCAATTTTTTAATAATTTGTATTTTTTTCTGAATTATAGTTAACGACTGCAATGTAATTACTGAGTGTAGAAGATGCCTCGCTCTTGGATGCTATTGGTACATTATAAAATTTCCGGTATTCCAAAAATATATGTGTTTTTCTGGACAAACTGCTCCACCAATCGAAGACTTGATTGAAAAAGCAATCATCAACAAAAAAAAATGTTCTGTCCAAGAGGGAAATAAGGAACTAAGCCAAGAAAAGAAATCCTCCATTCAAAACACTAATTAGATTCCAACCTCAAAGCAAAGCGAATCCACAACCACGTATATTGTTGTATTTGGTGAGTACAAGATTGTGTATAAACACGTTATTCATTTATGACGATAGTTAATCCACAATTTGTCGTCATATTAATTAATTTACGTTATTACTCTACAGCACTTTTGTCAATTGCAATTGTCATCATCATCATATTGTCATGTGCAGTTCGAAAATTGAGAACTCTACCAATTCATCGTGGACCCATACCGGACTTAAGAGGAGACATTCCCATGCAATCGATTTTCTTGGTACGACAAAAAATTGTTGATAATAATAATTTTTGATTTTTGTTTGTTTGATGTTTTACGTTATGACATATGTGGTTAAGAAATTTAGATGGAATTTAAACTGTAATTGATAATTGAAAAATTCAAGACATTTTCTGACAAATTGATTAAAAATTCATATAAGTGTGTGCGGTACATTAGGAGCATAAGTACACATACTCGGAATTACATAATTTGTACGTATTAATTTGTATGCGTAATATGTGTATTTCTTTTCACAGACCAACACGATTCCACGCTCAGGACCGCGAACGCATTGGCCGTGACGCATTCAATGCCGAGAGTCGTGACACAGACGGCCATGCAGACGGCCCCACCCAACATGCAAGACGGAGCTTTATTATCTTTATTATCCATGCATGCTTGTAGGCTGAGGCTGACTTATCAACCTAAGATTCTTCATAATAATTTTCATATTAAAATTTGAGACACTTGAGAAATATTATTCAAAAAATGTGTAAATAGAATTTGTTACATAATACAACTCTTCTAATTTAGCTGGGACATGTAAAATAAGAATTATTATTTGAATACTACTTAATTTTAACTCGTCTATCCATCTATAATGTAAATAGAGTTTGTACCAAATACTATTTGAAAAGTCGAATATTATAAATTGGTTATGTCCGGAAAGAACAGATGTTTTATTTATTGACCATCTAATCGGATACATAATTGTTCGGGAGGAAGTCCGCACGGCGCTAGCCATATTACTCATTTCATACTTTGTGTTGTACTCATCTTGAATTTTAATTAACTCCACCAGCGTCGTTCAGACAATTCTAGAAGCTCCAGAGAGTCTTGTACTTGACCAGGTGAATGTAATTTGAGGGGTGCAATTATTCAGAAATTATTTTTGGTTGAAAGGAAAACGTAATTAGAGTGAGATGAATTTGGATGACGGTCACACCTTTCTCCAATTAGGTCAGCTAATAAACGAAATAAAAAAATAAAAAAAGTTAAGACAATTGCGACCAAACCAGGAGTATAAAAGAGTCATGATCATTACTGTCTCAGTGTTTGACCTGTCCAGATTAACGTAGAGTTTTGTCGGACTAGAATATAAAGAAACTTGTGCACGTACGATTCCGAGTGAGTAAAACCAAAATGGAAACAAATCTTGTAATCAATGGACATCATTTCACTGAAGAAGATATTATACAATATCAAATAACCCAGACGGATGAGTAAGTACAGTCCGTTTACTTAAGTCATTTAGAAGTTAAAATTTTGAGAAGTTAAAAAATTCTTAACTTACACTGGTCAGGAACAGTTAGTCCAAATTTTTCAGAGTTCCAACTCCTCATAATCCCCTCTTTGATTATTGTTTTGACTGAGATTTGAAAATGTACGTAATCTTAATGAATTCTCCCTCATGCTCAAAAAACGACGTCCAAACAAATCTATTCTCGACCAAATTGAAGTGAGCAGTTCCGATAATATACGTCGGGCGAATACATCACACACTACTCCAACAACTGTCCAAATTATCAATAAAAATATATATCAGTTTATTTATTTATTTTTATTTTTTTTTCAAAAACGGCAGTCTGTTCTAAGAGATGTATAAATTACCAATAATCCCGAATACAAAAGTCCACAACAACCAGCTCGATTCTGACTGGGGGAAATCTCGTTTGATGGTCGCGACTGAAAGAATCCCGCTGAGGATATTTGCAAGCATCCAAAATATATTTATCAGTGTTGGAAATGAGATCCATTTTTGTTCCATGCTACATTTTTCCGGTCCGTAAGATATTGGCAGGACCCCAGAAAATTGACAAAATTTAATGACAGGGCCCAAAATTTTGCAAAGGCAATGGTCGTTACCGCTTCCAAGATCATTTTGGTGTCTTACTTTCGGGTTTATTTTCTTCGCTGCATTCTCCAGGAATTTGAGATCAGTCGAAAAAAAAATGTTTGGATATGTTTCGAATTTTGATTTGTTAACCTCGCAAGCCATGATTCAATGCCCAATTAAGGTGGATTTTCTGAAGTTTGACGTAATTGAATGTTTCCACAAGTCTAACAATTTCTTACTACTTGAAGAACACGCTATTCGTAAACTGATTTAATACTACCATATAGAGATAATCCACTAATTACTTTCTTGGCCAGAAATGCTCAGGAAAATGTAAATGAAATGCGAATGAATGCATCAAAAACACTCAAATTTGTTGAAGGTTTTGACATGGGCGTAAAACTTACCTTAGATATAATCGGAAGATAATTTATGTAAACACTTAATTGGAGAAAAGAATATGAATCGTTCAATTTGAGTTACTGTGGACTTGAGGACTGTCTATTAATACAAGGTGGTAGAGAAATACATACCCAATGCAAAGATGTAAAATTAAAACTGAAAGCTCACTTCAAATATTATTCAATGTGCTCGCTTTGTCCTATACAACGAGAAATTATAATTAATAGCCTACATTGTTAATGAGGAATGTAGTTGCCGCACTATTTCATCATTTCTATCTTGGGATGTTTTATACTCATCCGTGATATCTGGAGGATTTTGGGTCACGCCCTGTAATGGCTGAATTCGGGTGTGCTATGCTTCCAGTTTATTGAGTCACTAATGAGCAGGTGAGTTCATCGTGGGTCCTGCATGTTTAATTTAGATTGTGGGATTCTGTTTAACAGTTAACTATGCTGGTGTATGTCATATAAAATAGTGATAAGCAAACAGAACTGGAATTATTGATGTGCCAAATAAACCAAGTTTCAAC
>JAQGCA010003246.1:0-12151 GCA_034698945.1 Protaphorura quadriocellata | reverse complement strand
TCGGGTAGCTACAACTCCTTTGGCGGTGAAAGTTGATGTCATTTCACCTCCATTGAATACGCGGACTGTCGAGGCTTCTTCATCACCGATTCTTTGTATATGAGTCAATTTGTTTCCTTCCAATGTTACGACAGACTATTTAAAACACAAAAAATTGTTTTAAACCGCACAATTACAAGCAATTTAATCAAATCCAGTGATAATCCGCATAGGTTGCCGGTATTTATGGCGGATATCGCGGTGACCTCGGGGTCAGGTGGTCAGATCGACAAGTCAGACTATTTACCTTGGCTTGGCGATCATCCGCCGTTGTCTCATCAAATTCCTCGCCAAGGGTGAACGTGATTTGAAAATTTTTCAAAGCTGTGAAAGTTTTTTGAGTCCAATTACTATTTCCATTGTCAATCCACTCGAGTGTTGGTTTTGCCTTGTTTGCCAACCCTCTCTTGATTATACCAACTCCTACGAATAAATCAATGAAAATTAATTACCATATTGCGACAATTCAAATTCAAAAAAATGTGTTTTCCCGAAATTCTCTACAAAATATTTATTCAAAATTCAAAATAATTCTCACCACAAGCTTTCAAGAATTCATCGTAGTTTTCAGTGGAGACCATGTCATACTTTCCGACGATCGACATCTTGTCTTGGCTGATCAATCGAGAGATGAGAGAAAGCTGATTAAAACAATTAAAACACGCAATCAAATTAGTATTGCCTTGTTCAAAATTAAGGTTAAAGCTGCTCGTATTAAATATTTTTTTACCTGGAAGGCAGACGAGTGGATATTAAAGTGAGGAAAAGTCTTTGTTCAACCAATACTAAATATTAGTACTCGAAGAATATTTCACAAGAGTAAAGTATACACGTACACTAGTAAAAAAGTACTGATAAGGCCGACGGCCAATACTTGACTCATGCCATTCAATCATATGTTCATGTGCAATTTTTTGTGTACTCGCAGAGATGAGATATGTCTGAAATTGAAATTATGCAATTAGAAACCTGGCTAACAATTGTCACTCTGCCTGTCATATTTCCTGTCACCTAAGCGTGAACTCTAACCACTATGCAAGGTCTCTGATAAAAATAAAAATTAATTTTGACTGCTTTTAATTTCCCAAGATAAATTGTTGAATTGTCAATTCAATTAGACCTGAAATCGATATAACATTGTATCCGAACAGGATCGGAACACGTCTGGAAAAAAGTGAAAGCAATGAGATGTATTCATGTGTATGGCCCTAAGAACGTTACGAGTGAAATTGTGTAACTAGGAGTCCAAATACATTAAGAATTATAGCTCAATAGACGTTATAAGGTCCGGGACGTTAGGGTGAATGTGTCTCCGTTCACATTTTTTGAGAGGTGTTCCGATCCTGTCATGATGCACGGTACATTAGTTAGACTCGACTCGGCCCAGACTCTAGAGGGTTGGGAATATGAGACAAGTTGGATTTTTTTTCAAAGAACTGGCATTTAATTATCACAACTAATAGAAACACAGAGTCGATTTCCACCAAGTATTGACAACTACAATTATGTTATACTTAAAATTACATGGAACATAGACTTACATAAGTAAATGTAATTGTGTTATGCTGTAATGTCAAGTTAACATTTTAAATTGCTGTATTTGATACCATTGGTTTTAAGATAGTTGTGAGGATATACACAATATGCACTTTAGACAGTGCCCTCGTATGTATTAATAAAATCGTATGGCTAAAATGTTTGCTTGTCGTTCCCTTCTCAAAAACTACAATTTAAAGTATAGTCAATTCAACAATTGCAGCATGCTGTCAGAATTTGGAAATAATAATATTATGCTATCATAAAATAATTTTAATTTGGCTTTGAATTTCCTAACCAGGAAACAGGAATAACATGGTCGAGTTGGGAGTGAAAAATTATATTCGTCCCCGATTTGACTATGGGTTTTAATTGTCATCTTGATATAATATGAGTTGTATGCACAAAATTGGTGCATTTCAGAAAAATAAGTTGCAATTAGTGTTTGTGATAGTGACAACTGACAAGTGATTTTGAACACATAGTTGCTGATAGTCTATGATATTTTAAAAATTTTAACAGATTTATTACATAATTTAGAATACAAGTCCTTATTGTGTAATGTTAAGAGTTGAATCTGTAAATGTAATGTACTTTTGTAGCTTCTACACGTCCCAATGAGTTTGGAAAGATGATTAAGCGACCTGTGAAAACAGATTTAATAGACAATGTTAAATTATTTTTAAACATTTGATTTTTTTTAAGCTAAATAAATTGTTTTACCTTTTTAAATTTCCGTGTGGCGACGACGCCTTTGGCTGAATGAGTTGCTACCATTTCATCTCCGTTGAATATACGGACTGTCGTGGAAACTCCATCACCGATTCTTTGTGTGTGTGTCATTTTGTTTCCTTCCAATGTCACGATAGACTATTTAGGAAACGAGGAATTGGTTTTCAACCGTGTAATTACGATCAATTTAATTAGAACCAGTAAATCAAGCCGCGAGTCATCGAATCGCGGGTATCGTATTTGGTAGAAGAGAGAAAATGACATCCTAGCTCAGGTGTGCCTCATAGACAGGTTAGACTATTTACCTTAGCTTGACGGTCATCCGGTGTTGTCTCATCAAATTCCTCACCAAGGGTGAACGTGATTTCAAGATTCTTGAGACTTGTTAATGTTTTCTGAGTCCATTTATTATTTCCATTGTCAATAAACTCAAATGTTGGTTTTAGCTTGTTTGCCAAACTTCTCTTGATCATACCGACACCTAGAGTAAATCAGAATACATTAGTTATCACATTGAGCCTTCTTCATCGTACAAGTTTGAGGCATCCTTAGCCATTTCGCCATCTTGAGGGGAAACCTGAATGAACTACTCGGGATATACATTGGAAATGCCCTGAAAGACGATGGGAAGAAAATCCCGTGGTGAGGATCAGAAAATCGGAGTTAGAATGAGATGACCAAAATGTCAAAGAACCTTAGGGATATACGAGTACCCCTTGCCTTACCAGAATAATACGTGATGACATTTGACCATGCAATGTCGATTAACGGCCAATTTTCCCCAAACTTTAAAATAACTTACCGACAGCTTTCAAGTATTCATCGTAGTTTTCGTTGGAGACATGGTCATACTTTCCTGCGATAGACATCTTGTCGAGTTTTGTTTAAGGTTCGCCGAAACGTGAACGAGCTAATGAAAAAAAAAATGAAAAAATTTGAAATAATAAATAAAAACAGTTTTCTATAAAATTAAAGTTAATGTTACACGTGCTAAATATTTTGTAACCTGGAAGGCAGATGAGGTTGAGTCCTTGTTATGTCGAGACTAAATACTAGTATACGCTTATTTCACAAGAGGAAAAGTTTGCATTAGCAGTAAGAGAATTCTGATAACACGGCGGATACTTTGTCATCCAATCATGGGTTCATTTCCGACCGGTGCAATTTTATTTGGAACTCGTGGAGATAAGATATGTCTGCTGCCATATGAGTACACGAGTCATCGCCACCTCGCTAACAACTGTCAACTTTATAGCCATATTTCCTGACAACCTGAACACTAACATGAACAGCTGCCTCTAATAAAACTCCAAAGTTATTGGAACTCATTTTAATTGTCAATAATTAATTATTGAATTGCCAATTTCACTAGACGTGCACAGAATGGGCCCGAAGAATACATGAACCCAGCAATTTCGAAAAAATACATTTTGTAGAGACGAATATGGCAAAGTCATTACGGCAAAAGAAGGTTGTTGGATTTGTTTGGCTTATTGATATGTTGTATCTATTCACGTTCTGAAATGTTTCGTGAAGGCTCTAATGCGCAAAGTCTAACTTTTACCGGTGGAAATACACGAACCAAATGGACTTTGCGAGGTCACATGAATCCAATATGTCTTCTGAACTCGCAAAGTGTAACTTGGTAACAAAGTATCTCTAACAGTAATACCAAGCGGTCAAATTTTTGGGAGCATGAAATGCAGCAAAGTTGTTCACGAGGTCGAAGGCTTTATACTTCTGCTAACAGCGCAGCGTATTGTTGAAATTGAAACTATGTATATGCCTTCCCAGTGTTAGTGTTAGATTATGTGTCACCCTGTATTTCCACCAAAGCAATTAGTACTTAATTCAATTCTGTGACTCATGTAGACTTTATATAATGTATGTACTCGTAACTGTACATTATAAACTTTGTTCCTCCAGATCACATTGTATCTTTAAAAACGTGTGTATCTGCAAAATATATAATGCACTTTTTGCAATCACATTTTGTACGTAATCTTTGGACCCCGGAACATGATGACAACTGCAAACATTTTAGCTGAGATTGAACCATAATACGTATCATGGTTCAATCTCAGCTAAAATGTTTGCAGTTGTCATCATGCATGCTTCGGTGAATATGACACACTTTGAGTGCGACGTCATGAATTCATTTACACGGGATACTAATGAATTCGTCATTGGCATACCGGTACCGGATATTTGATAATCCGATGCCGAACACGAATGAAACTCTTGACATGCTAACCTATCCATAAATTGTTGTTTTCGTCGAACCGTTTTACTTGGGAGTTCTTGGATGATTTGAATGGCCATACTTTTGATCATCACAATAACGATCTCAATGAAATCCAAAATATTTGGTTGAGATGTTAACTTTAGGGTCCCAATCACAAAACATGGATACACGTATATATCGATATCGATACTCGTCAAGGCGACTACCTGTGCCAGACGGCCTAATTCTGATATCCAATGCGGCACTAGAGTTACCCAGGAAAACATTCAAAAAAAGGACATATAATTATAGAATTAATTCGGCTTTCAACATCATACATGCAAAGCATAGAATCCTTCAACACATTATGTACATAATATATTTTTGTATTTGTTCTAAAAATGGTAAAGTAACGTCTGTACAACTCGACTACTCGTCAGAATTTAAAACACTAAAACTAAAGCTGACAATTTTGAGCCTCCCGGATTGTCACAATCCTTCGCGTCTGGTTCCAATCTGAAAAGTAAAAAATTCCCCGTACGGTGAAATTCCGGTGAAAGTCAACTTTCACCGGATTAAACAAATTCTATCACGTCCTCCTGAATGTTAGTGGGAGTGAAAATTCAACCAGCCGTGCTTGCACTGGTGAAGATAATTCAAGAGGTTCTGAACTCCTCGACAACCATATAATAATACTTGTTCCAAAAATTTATATATAAAAATTTATTTTCTGTATCGCACTTGTTTAATTATTTATTTCCTTCAAAATTCCGACATTTGAGATTAATTATAATTGAAATGAATTATAATTTAGCGTTACAAACGTTTTTTAGGTGCAGTGTCTTTTGACAAGACGATTCAAGCACGGGTTGCTATAGGGCAGCGATTTGTTGACATGGAAGGTCAAGCACGGAAGGGTCAAGGACAAACAAACAAACTGTCAAGAAAATCGAAAAACAGAGTCGGTCATCACCTCCTTCGTCCTCATTCCTGTCTCACCTTCCTCCTTCAACCTTTGACTCAGAAATTTATAAAAAGTCTCCGAAGAAATCAATTCTCAGGTCAAAGTCAGAACCATTCCTTCATTCAACTTTTAATCTTCCACTCGACTTGAACAAGAGGCAGAAATGGTTATCTGCGACTTTATTGCTGGGAGCCTTGGTGGTATGGCAAAATAAATTCAAAATAATAATTTCAAATTATTTTAATAAATTAATAATAAATAATAATACTCACTGTTTTTGTGCTGATCATTTTTGAATTTATTAATTGTTTATATTTATTAACCAATTATTCCGACTCATTTCCCGTTCTAGGCATGTTCGGCGTGTTCGCTGGACACCCATTTGATACCGTGAAGATTAACCAACAAATTCAGAATAAAGGATTGGTCACTACAACCAAAACCATTTACACACATTCCGGAGTTAGAGGTTTCCACATTAATTTAATCCTGTAAAATTTAATTTAATTAATACATGCTATAAAATTATTGTGTGAATTCTAGGGTTCTTTCGCGGCGTCGCATTCCCAGTGGTTTCATATGGAGCTGTCAACTCCATGTTCTTTGGAGTCTACGCTCACACCTTGGAGTTTTTCATCAAATCGGGCAAGTGTGCCCTTGACCCTATTGCGGTTGAGATTGACCAGATTGAGTCGGATGACCCGAGCTTTGAGATGACCCCTGTCCCAGTCTTGGAAATTGAGGTTGAAGAGGTATGAAATAATTCCAACTTTTTCCGTACTGTTGGGTCTATCCTTCTACTGGCCAAATCCAAAGCTAACCCATTCCAAATGGAAGATTCGGCGACTGTCCGCTAATGATATTATTTTAATTTTTTTAATGAGGTAATAACAGCTGATTTTTTATAATATCGACAGCAACGCATTGAACGCTTCCACGCATCAAGCGGAAGCGTGTTCACAGCTGGGTGCATTGCCGGAGTCACCCAACTTTGGTTGACTTGTCCAATCGAAATGCTCAAAGTCCGTCAACAAATTGAGACATCCAAGGTTGCATTGTTTCCATACACCCGTGACCTGATTCGAACCCATGGATTCAAGATTCTCTACCGTGGAATCTTCCCAATGGCTCTCCGGTAAGTGATATCACTAAAATTTTCAAATTAGGTATGACACAGAAGTAATTAATTTATCCAACTATAGCGAGGGACCCTCAAGTGGATTGTACATGTTGATCTACCATCTTGGAAACAAACTCACTCACGGTTTCAGTGACACCCACGATGACTTCGTTCATTATGCTGGTCTCTTCGCCTCTGGCGGCACATCTGGTAACTTGAATACTGTAATTGTCGAACTATAGCACGACACGAGTTGAATTTAAACTTAATTTTTCTTAGGAGTATTGTCCTGGTGGTGCATTCTTCCGATTGACGTTGTCAAGTCCAAAATCCAGACTGATGATTTGAAGAATCCAAAGTACAAGGGTGCCTGGGACTGTGCCAAGCAAATTTGGAAATCTCAAGGGATCGGTGGATTCTACCGTGGATTCGTTCCAGTCTCTATGCGTGCCTTCCCAATCAATGGACTCACTTTCTTGACCTACGAGATGTTCCTCCAACTTTGCAATCATTACACCAAAAAGTAATCTACGCTCTTCCTCAATGAAATTTACAAACATTCATACTACGAATCTACAAATCTGCGTTAATTATTAAGTACTATATTATGAATGATACAATTTCAACTAAATTTTGAAACGAATAAGGGCTGTGTGAATATGAAACAAATCTATGTATGTGAAACATGAGATATTGCAATAAAAGCTCTTCCAAATTGTAAAAATGGTTTAAACAGAAAATTATCAATAGAAATTATTGGTATAATTATTATTCTTAAGTCACACGTGTACAAAATAATTTTTTAATAAACGGACAGTCGTGGCCTTCCGTTCACCGATTCGTTCATTTGTTTCCTCCTAATTTCATGCCAGTCTAATCATTCGGTCATATAATTATCATCAGTCTAATTACATGCAAGCAATTAATTTAAAACCAGTAAACCGATTTTTGGTATTATCAATAACGTTTAAAATTCGTAAATCTGGCTATAATTCTAACATTGTACTTTAGCTTAAGCAATACTTTCTTAGTTGGTCCACCCAGAGTAGGGTACCAATCCAGTGTGAATACTGCGTCAAATGTATCCCTAGTAGTAGGGACAAATCCCTGTGGTGAAATATCCACAAAGTCAAATTGTGATAGACGGCTGCCCTCCGTCCGGTTCTATATGGAGATTTTGATTTTCTTCTAAACTGAACATTATGGTCATTTCTACTTTGGATTTGACTTTCTGACCTGAACTTCAAGATGTTAAGAACTCTTCCAACATTCGATACAGGTACTTTCTAGCTTTCAGAATGCTATAGCGTGATAGGAACCAAGAGTGATGGAATGTAGGTCAACCTACATTCAAATTGTTTCGATACCCTTCGCTCACCCGACGACTCGGACTCAAGGTTCAGGAAAAGAACCTTCTCGAA
Source organism: Protaphorura quadriocellata (assembly GCA_034698945.1). Lineage (NCBI taxonomy): Eukaryota > Metazoa > Arthropoda > Collembola > Poduromorpha > Onychiuridae > Protaphorura > Protaphorura quadriocellata. The sequence continues at coordinate 4,115 of JAQGCA010003246.1, read as the reverse complement.
ACGTTTTGATCCAGAAGCTATAAAAGGTCAAATGAGAAGCCGAGAGACTTCAGTTATCATGTGGACTTTGTGGAGTAAGGATTAAATTTGGTCGCTCGAGTTTACAAAGCCATCTTGTATTGAAAAATTAAGGACAAGAGCATACGACATCACCACTTCGGTAATTTGATGCATTTAATTCTATGATTTGGATGGTTCTTATTTTAGGATTTAGTTATCATTAAAATTTTCTCAGTTCACATTTTCAAAATTTTATAAATTTTTCGAAAAGAGTTTGAAAACAATTTTGAATCAAACGACTGTATCGCCGCATCATTTCTTTTATACAAATTGAACAATCATGACAATTTTGTAGTACACTTTATAATACAATTGTTTGCCATAAAATGAACAAATTATAATACTGGAAATTTTTTTTATCAAGCTGAAGCCTTAACGACAATTTTGTAATTGTAAATCACGTTTTGATAAACGTGTGGTTATTTCTTGATTATATTTTTAACGGAAATAATTGTGTAATGCAACCGTAAACGTTTTATAATAAACTTTGACTAAACACATTTAAGTCTTAATTCAATCTGCTTACAACTATCATAACAATTCAGACTTCTGACCATCGAAGACTGTACCTAGAAACCAGAGAGATTTTTTAGATGTGAAAATTAGGATGAAAGTCGTGGTATTCCAGTTACTAAATCATAATTTAATTGAATTCACAGAAGTTCGAACAAAATACAAATGGCTCCTCAACGAAAAGATAAGAACCAGAAGGATGGAAATAAAGTACCGGAACAGCAAAGGCCATACGAAAGCGTAGCTGAAAAATCATCCAAAGGCAGGAAGACAACGAAACCTCTTCTCCCAAAATCGCAATCACTGGACAAGAAGCCATTGGAAGAAAAAATGGAATCACCTAAGATGATACAAACTGGCGCACTTGCAGTGAAAAAGGTAGGGACATACCGCTGGACGTAAGGAAGACAGAGTCTGAATCTGAATTCATTATTCAGCAGTTCCAAAGAATTTCAAGACGTCGTTGATCCGAATGCGAAAATCGAAAGATAAAATTTCAAAAGTGTAATTATTTTCTCTGATCGAGATTAAACAATTCCTCTTTGTTCATAATTTTGACATAATACATTTTACTAAATTCTAGCCCATCGAATTTATTGACTTAACGGCGGACGATGACACACCTTCCTCTGAAAAGCCGTGCTGTTCCAAGAACTTGAAACCAGTTGAAATGGAAACGAAGGAATCACCTCAATCTTCTGATGCGGATGCTGATGCAGATGATGGAGAAAGCAGCGAAGACGAAGACGTTCTCTTGATCTGTGTGGACGAGGACACTTCATGGCTGTAAGTTTACACGAATTACATTAAATTAGAACTAATTGTCATAACAAGTGAAATGAAATGTGTATATTATGAACTGTTTCTAATGCTTCTCTGTTATTTCACTCCAGGACTGGCCCAATTCCTCATTTCAACGCGAATGCATTCTCGTATCCTGAATAACCTGGATTACCGATGATTTGGCGGGGCAATGGAAGACGACGAAGACCGGAAGACTATTTATTATTGTAAAAATGAATGATTGTACATTACCTGTAAATAGAATAAATTATCATTAAAACGAATTAAAGAAACTGTTTTCATTTCGGCTTTCTACTGGACATATTTGATAAACGCTGAGTCGCATAGACAGAGTTTAGAGCGTAAGACATGTGAAATTAGGTATATGTAATATGTTTCAACTCAACAAATGCAAGAATTGAAGAATTTGCGAGATGATAATTGAATGCGGATTTTGTTTTCGTTTGATCAAATTGGCGGATCTCGGATTTTGCTCAGAATTTAAAATGTTGGTGACATTACTGAAAGTTGTAATGCATAAAATTCAACTTTCACCACATTGAACAACTGAATAGCGCAATGAAATTAACTTTGTCAACTTTTCAAATCTGACTGCTCTGTAGTTTAGAAATTAAGAAATGTGTTTAGTATGCTGTTAAATCCACAAGAGTTAGGGTGAAGTGTCCAGATTCACCCCGTCGGTGTTTTTTGGCAAGCTTTCGTGGTAACGTGATCCTGTAGTATAGAATTGGGACACCAAAGTTTATTAAGGAACCTAGCCCTAAAGATTGTAATAAGCAAGGAGGGTCAAGCAGGTCATTCGGTTGACTACCTGCTTGACCCTCCTTGGTAATAAGTAACAGCTAATTGAAAATGTCCTCAAAATGCATTCTATATTTGCCTTATTCCTGCAATTCTAAGTTCTGCTGCAGACGAAAGCAAAAATTAGGGGTCACACTGCAAATTGGAATCTCTAAAAACCCCCATCCGTACGTCGAAGTGGACGGGGAATTGCATGTCTCATAATATCTCACAATTTTGAATTTATTTGTTTGTCGCTATTCCTTGCTCTTCATCGATGCTCATGGATGTGCAGAAAAATGTTCTGGAGAGTGAAAGACCAGTGAAAGTCAACTTTCACCAAATGGAACAAATTATATCCTACAGTATGTTAAATGCCGGCAAATAATACACACAAATCCCACAAGTTAGATAGATAATATTTTTTTATTTTGTCATACTGCTGTAAACAGGAGAACCATGTTTCCTGTTTCGGCTGTCATGCCGTCCAATCGTCAATTGTCATGAAATACTCTTTAACCACTTACGTTACTACTATTTTCCAAATTTAATGAGTTGCTTCTTTCTTATCTTATTTTCAATAAGCGCCACTAGTGAAATCATCGTCGAAGGTATCCCTAGTAGTAGGAGAAATCCCAATGGTGAAATCGTCCTCAAATGTATCCCCAGAACTAGAAGCAATCCCTATGGATAAATACCTTTCAAAGCTACCCCTAGTAGTAGTTGAATCCCCAAGTGAAATTTGAAGTTTGGCATTAAACCAAGCTGAGCTCACGTTAAGGAAAGCGAATGCATTATATCCAGTAGGCATAGATGCATCACGATAATATTTTTAAAAAAAATGTATATTCTCTATATACTACAAGAAAGATATTACCGTAAATGTCCGAATTTACGTCATTTACGGTATTCATGCTATCTAATCAGAATCAAACAAAAATTACTGATTTCTATCCTGAATGTTAAAATCAAGGAGACTGGACAAATCAATCAAATTTTGTAGTTAGGAGACATCATACTGAAGAATAAACAAAGAAATGCAAAAAAAAACCTAAAAAAATGCGATGTCTATAGGAGTTCAACATTACCTACAGATCAATGGCTGTCGCAAACATGGCGGGTATCCACTCGACAACGTAAAATTCCAAAATGTCTTATGTGAAAATTACCCTGGGAGCAAAACCTTGTTTTGCTCCTAATGTAATCAAATGGGATTACATGCTCCCTGGGTTGAAAAAAGCTGTTATTTTGTCTAGTCTTCTTGGTTAAAATTATGCATTCACGGCTAATTGGACGATCAGTTAAATTTGGAATAAAATATCTTTAAACACCTTGTATTGATATGGAAATATGACATCGATACACGGATATGTCTCGCGTGATTCGACCGGGATAACGACAACCATGCTTTTGAAAATGCCCGACTTGGCCTGGACGACAATTATAGTTATTTCATACGGAAGGTATTTCTAATTTTTTTCAAAATTTGAACTAAACTTCAATGCACCGGTGATGGACAATTTTAGTAAAATGCGATTATGTACTTAACCTCAAAAAATTAAAATCTAACAAGAGCTGGAGAATAAAACACCATCCTTCGTTAACCGATTCGCCGATCAGAATGTAAAACACAAGACAAACACATGATTATACAACTACTCCGGATTTATTTACAAACAGAATATATACATGTTTTCCGTGTGCACTCAGGACTAGCTATCTTCAAGCAGCTACGAAATCTTATTAACAGTCTGCCCGATAAACATTCTCCTCGCTATTCTTTCGACTGGTCTGGAATGTCATCACGGTGGTCCAAGGGAGGATCCTCTTCAGATTTTGACTCCTTGGCTCTTCGCTCACTTTGCAATTTCTGTTCCCACTGCAGAATTTGGGTACGCCAGTCAGTTCTCTTGATTCCTGAAACGAATTTTCTTGGCACCTCCAGCTCGGCACTCGTG
>JAQGCA010003245.1:0-12154 GCA_034698945.1 Protaphorura quadriocellata | reverse complement strand
CGAGATTTGCCGGGCAGGTCAGACGGGATTAGCCGGGAAAGGCCGAGATTTGCCGGGCAGGTCAGACGGGATTAGCCGGGAAAGGCCGAGATTTGCCGGGCAGGTCAGACGAGATTAGCCGGGAAAGGCCGAGATTTGCCGGGCAGGTCAGACGAGATTAGCAGGGAAAGAACGAGATTAGCAGGCTATAAGCTTATTACTTTCGTCAAAATTTCAATCGATTTTGGGTTATCCATAAACGATTTTGATGAAAATTGGCATCGAAATAGCAGAAAATCAATAAAACTCCATTTGTTGTTATGGAAATTTTGAAAACTTAGGCCATTAATTTGGGACCCTTAAGGGCTATAGCGCCCTTAGTCCCTATTTTTGCCATGACCCCTAGGCCATTAGCTTTCCAACAAGCCATAGCTTGTCAAAATCGGTGAAGCGGGGCTATAATAGGAATGTTCCCAATATCGGTATAGCCAAGCCGTCAGAGAATATTTTTACGTACCGTTGACAGGAATTTCAAATGGTCAAATCAGGTGACTTCCAGGTCCAAACTGACTTCAGACTTCTGGATTTACTTATTTTTCACTGACCAAAATGAGATGAATGAGAACGTCTCGGTTAAAATCTCTTTGCAAAACTTAATTTATTCCTATGACCCCATGATTATTTCTATTTGTTGTTTAAAAATTAATAAGTATAATTCAACTTTCTTCTTAGAAACCGGCAGTTGAATTTGCCGGGCAAATGTGGAGGGACGTTGAGATCAACTTCTCGCGGAATTTATATCTTAGACCATGATCGGGGCAAATCGAAGAAAAAAAATGGATAAGGTGATGTGTGCAGTTGTGGACAAGTTCTCAACACTCAATTACAAGGGTTATACGAGGGGAGGTCGTCCATAAATAATGGGAATGTATTTTTTACAAAATTTTACCAGCACTATTATTTCGAGTGAATTTATTGTATTTCAATATAGTCTCCCTGGAGTATAATCCACTTTTTCCACTTCGATTTCAAGTTATCCATAGCGCTTTTAAAAATGATTCAGGTCTGGGTCTGAACTTTTCTTTGTACATCCCCATTCACTTCATCATAATTTGAATACCACTTTCCCATGTAGTGTTTTTCTAAAGATTAAAATTGGTAAAAAAATAGCCTGATGCATGGTCCTAACTCTAAAGTCAACCCGATAGTTGGGATAGTTATAATTTCTCTTGTGCAAATTTGACAACTTTTTCTTCATGAGCCGGATCGTCGGAATTTTGAGGAGAACGTCTGCAAAATCAATTTCCGGAATTATTTCGGAATGCGTGGATGAAATTGGCTAGAAATTTGCAACGATGTGCAATATACATTGTATTTTCACCAGAAAAAAAAATCGAGGTGAACACAGTAGACGTCTTTGAAGAAAAGAACTCACAACATGCTAGGCAGGTGTGGAGAATTCTTCTTTTCTCCGGCGAGAGAATGGACTTCTGTCTCCAAAGTAGACTCATGGTTCGACTCAGGATCATAGAGGCGAACGTCAGGGCGGATATTTTTAGTAAAATTTGAAATTTGTACAAGTGAATTCTGATACGATAAGAAATCTGGAGTGATATGACATTGGTCGCACATTTCAGGTTTAGGCCAGCAGTTGACTTGGATTTGAATTCCAAAATTCAATTACGGGTCAACTGCTGACCTAATCCTGAAATGAGCAACGAATCACAGATCATTCCAGATTTCTGACCGTATCAGAATTCACTGGTAAGAATTTCAAAATTCTTCTAAAAATATCCTCCCTGACGTTCCCCTTGTCAGTTTTAGCTCGGTTTTCTACAAGAGCACAATTTGCGTAGGAAATCGGACTTTTTATCTTTTCTTTTTTTTCAAATTTTTACACCACATTTAGGAAGAGATAATCATCTGTACACTTAGGACTTCTAAGGACCATTGTGTTCTCATGTGGTGATCAAATCTTTGCGAATATCTGTTTGCGTGTATCAGATTAAAAGGAAATATTTGCAAACAGAAGTTCACAAAAATTTCGTGTTTCCCATGACAAATGCGAAATCTCAACTTAAAAACGAATTTGCGTAAGAACCTGAAGGTAGAATACCACCTACCAATCATTGTGCTGTTGATAGAAAAAGCCAGTTTAGATCATAACGAGTTTAATAATTATACACCGATTACAATTGTGCTAATTATTACAAAATTACACGAGAAAGTTATCTTTACAAAAGTAACTCAACACTTGAATAGCAAGAAAATATTCTTCGAAATACAAAATTCGGATTTAAGCCCAGACGTGGTACTCACTATGCATTATGCAATACTGTTTATCTTTAACTTTGCTTTTAAGGCCATCGACTCAGGTAAAGTAGGTATGTATTTTAGTTACGCAAGACCCTAAGAAGGCATTTGACTCAGTCGCTAGGAGTATTTTATTAAGAAAACTTACGTTAGTGCCGGAATTAAACCACAATTGTATGCAGAATATTTATCTGGTAGAACTCATTGTGTACATGATGCATTCAACCACTTTTCAAAATGGTGGAACGATCTATGGTGAATACCTCAATGTGGCGTGATATCGGCACTATACTATTTCTATAAATGATATACCATCCGTACCACTAATATAGTGTCTATTAATTTTATTTGCTGACAATATTTCACTACTAATTTATTGCTTTCCTGATGAAATCAGGCCCCTGTGTTAAGAGATGGGGAGTACAAAAAGTCTGACTGTCCAATGCATGTCGAGAGACAGGAAATCTGAGCGCCCAATGCTAAGAGATGGGGACTACAAAAAAAGCTGAACACCTAATGTTGAGAGATGGGAAATCTGTCCGCCTAATGTTGAGAGATGGGAAATCTGACCGCCTAATCTTAAGAGAATTGGGATTACAAAAAATCTGACCGCCTAATATTGTGAAATGGGATATCTAACTGCCAAATGCTAAGAAATGGCCTGACAGTCTCATGTTAAAGGGTGGGAACTAGAAAAAATCTGACCTTGCGATGAGGCAAGGTTCACCTGGCGTTAAAAATCTGGTGGTAGCTGCAAATGCGAACGAAGCAGCGCTCGACTAGCTGCAGATCTTTGAAACCCATGGTGATCAGGTGTTGATGGTATGGCTTGCATTCATATTGGATTGAAAACCGTTTGACAAAATGCAGCACGCGAGAACCATGTCTTGTGCTTCGAATTTGTATGCGGATGTAATAGCAAAGAACATAGCGCGGTAGTGAGAGGTGTGAGGTCGGAGTAATGTAGGGTTCTGACGTTGCTGTTGACCGCGTTCTATTAGAGACAAACAGTAGTTTTGCATCGAAGGTGTGGAAGCAGAGAGGAGCGCGTCACGGACAGACAGACACATCAGGCAGGCAGGCAGACACACAGGAGGATTTTAATTATAAGCCCTAACAGGACTAACGTCCACGAGGTAATAACTGCTCTACGTTGCCAAAAATAGTTAAAATTCTAGGATTTTTTATTGATAACACCCTCTCTTGTAAAACTCATATTGATAATCTAACTCGTACATTTTATGCTAAATTGGATCCGCTCTATTATGCGTCCTGTAATCTCTAACGAGAACAATATCAAGTTTGTTAAGAGTCTTATTTTCCTTCATGTTAGCTATGCGTGTCCAATGTTTGGAGTATTGCATGGACAAGTAACCTTAAGCTTATTGAAAATTTATAAAATGCCTCCGAGACTAGTTTTGAATAAAAAATATGATTAGATCTCTAATCACCTGAACGATAATCTGAAGTGTTCAGGCCCAATACAATTACATCTGAAGTCCACTCTATGTACTATGCACAAATTAATCAACGATCCGAACCTCCGAACGTTCCTCAGATTATTCTAGGAAATGAACACTGACATTCATTACTATGCAAATCGAATTGCCCGCAATCTACATATAAATACGACGAAATCCACGATCGGAAGCAAATCCTTTCGACATCATGACCCGCAAATGTGGAACACAATAAAAGTTGACAAATCGTGTTTTTTCAATCAAGAGGAAAGTTACTGAATACTGAATATGTACTGTGTAACTTCGACCGAGTATAGACAATCTTAAAAATCAATCAACTGTTATTATTATTCAAATATACTTACTATTATTGACCAAAATGTAGGTAATTATGTTTTTAAGATTCCGTAATGCTTACTCACAGCCTAAGGACTAAGGACCCAACTTTGGGAGGTTTTGTGACGATGATTATATAAATAAATAAATAAATAAATAAATAAATAAATCAAAAAGTATCGTTGGAAAAATAAGAGTCCAAAAAGCAATTTGATACATAAATTTGTTGCAAAAATAAGTCCGGCTAACAGGATGAAACTCGTAATGACGACGTGGATCACCGGATACATCAAAATTGACCCCACCAGTGACCACCTGAGTAATAGCCAAAAAATGCACGAGTACCCAACCCAGATTGTAATACTTAGTATCCAAACTCTCATGTAATGGAAGTCTTCACCCCCACAGCACCTTGTCCAAGACTTGCGTACACACAAGGCAAGGCCAAGCTGAGCAGTGATATTCCAATCATTAGTTTTGGAATCATTGGTTCGGCCGGACAATCGTCCCTGTATGCCACTCCTATCGACAACAAAACTGCCGAAAATGTAGACAGAAAAATTCGGACTACCCGACCTGCACAGAGGATTACTTGACGTGGAGCTAGAAGAGATATCTCAATTAACACAGGAATGCCATAATATAAAATAACCGGGGTATAAGGTCAACTTACGGATACGGTGACAACTGAATCCTCGTACTTTTCGCATTTATCTCCACAATAAAATGGTTCTTGGTTCAGTGTGGTATTAGCACACGTCCTTTCCCTATAAACTTTTCCACAGTAGCAGGCTTTAATAAAGTAAATGCATAATATGTAATTAACAAAATGACTACTAAGATCGACAACAGCATCGGTTTGCCCCGACTCTTTCGGTAAGCTGGTGTTCAATTCTTCCGAATGACACAGACCAATGGCTTTATAGACATACTTCTAAACTACTCATTTCCACTAGTGGTACCTGTTCAGGACTAGAAATCGACACACTCTCAACAGAAAATAGGCTTCAATGTTTAGTTTGTTCCGTACCGTCAACAAAATTTGTGTTTTTTTTAATTTTGGAATTGGGGGGGGGGGGTCTTCCTTCGATCGATTGACTCCAAACTTCGCACAGAGCCAGCCCCTGGACTCCACAATTTTTGGCTGGGTGAAAGTCACTAAAATTTCACGGTCAAGACTACGTATCGCGAAACATTAACACGGGTATCATGTCAAAATGGCATCAACCATTGCACTATTCCATGAGACTGCTCAGGAGGTAAGGAGAATCAGTATGCAAAGTTTGAGGCCAATCGGACACGCGTCTCATGATGACGGCAATTGGGCGCCCCTACCAGAGACCTTGAATTCTTTCGGGTTGATCCGCGTTGAAACATTGTTTAGGAAAACTCACTATATTTCCTCTTCCCGAGACAAGTTCCACATGGGCCTGAATGACATCGCTGTGGGCAGAAATGGAGTCCACAGGCCATACGTTTTTCGCACATTTTTTTACAACAAAATGTTGTCTCAGTTTCAGTGCAAGGTCGTGTTTTTTTCTTTTTTCCACAATTTATTGCATTTTCTAAAAGAATAATCACAACGTTAACATACTAAAATATCGACGCTTAAGTGACACAACCCAGAATATGCATTTCCAGATGTTGCCGGGTCAACGAATATGTATCTTAAGAATTTTATCTCAATAATATGCACGTTAAGGAAATTTAAAGACCACAAAAATCGGAAAATGCATATTCGTGGTCTTCGCACATTCTTAAGATGCATATTCGTGGTCTTGGCAAAATCTGAAAATGCATATTTGAGCATGTGACGCCTATCCATCGGTATGTATGTAGATGTACAAAATTGTAAAAAATAATTAGAAACGTTAGGATTTTGTATATTTATGGTTCAGTTCATTCAACTAAAAACATTATTTATTACTTTTTTCTGGTCATTGTACATGGAGGGCAGGGACCCGGATGACACAAAATTGAGCAATAGTGTGCACATGTTGACCGTTGACGATTACAGAGTTTTCCGCATAAATGTGGAACGCCAACGTTGTAGTCAGAAGTTAGGAATGAACTTATAAGTTAATGAATTTTCTCATAAATGTTAAACATATATGAGCACGGGTCTAATACAAAAGAGTAAAAGAGTTACTTCATTTTTTCCTATAAAATAGTAATGTTGTAATTCAAATATTCTAGAACAATTATGCTGTAGATACAGCATTAACTATACGTAAAAATAGTGAATTTGATATAATAAATATGACATAGTTCGTGTAACGTTGGTTCAAAGGAATTGAAATATAAATTGCACAGGTCAGGCGTCAGGCTGGACTATACAGAATTGGAAAGATTTCCGTACCCGCAAAAATCCGGCCTTCTCAATTAGATCACATCGATGGACATAATTAGTGTATGAAGAACTAACATATACGAAAAGTTGACCCAATTAATTTTAAATAAACTTAGATATTGCTTAAACCTTGGGGTGTGAATTTTATTTTTGCCTGCACGATTCACATAAATCCACCAGATAAAAATTAAAGTTGGGAAAGTAAAGTCCAAAAGGCAACACGATACAAGTAGTCCTGATGAAAGTGACGGAATGAGAACATGAATAACTGGAATCATCAAAATTGACCATAGCGGCGAACAGCTGAATAATGGCTAACCAACTCATTAGAAACAGTCGAGGTAGCTACGGAATTTCAAAATTTTGATGAACGTGTTTAGGTTTGTTCAATTGAGTAGAAACATATTCATGCAAGGGAAATAGTGATAATTCTTGTAACTTAAATAGGAACTGGAACAAATGGTTCCCAGGAATTAGAACCGTAACTCAGCAATTCGAAGTTGAGAACCAACTGGAACTGACCGAATCGATTCAGTACAACTTACAGAACTATTTTTTCACTGGCCGTTTCACATTTAATTCATCTTTAAACAGTTCTGACTGGATTTTCAAAATTCGGGCGGTTTGCCGCACCCCGTAAGATTTGGAGAACAACGTCTGTATTTTTACCTTTTGAGTAACTCTCAAAGGCAACGACCTTCATTTAAAAGAAATCAAAAATCGAACATTTTCGAATTTGAACTTTAGCCTGAAAAACGTGAAAGTCTACTCGTACTATATGACATATAGTGTATTTCAGCTGCAACTCATCGATTTGAGCAAAGACTACGCCATTAAGGACTTTCAACTTCCTAACGCGGGATTTTGACTTTCCTTTCCCTTCGTTATTTTACACGGTTGACAACGTAGTCAAGAGAAAAATTTGGCCATAAGACCAATGTTAAATAACAAAGGGAAGGGAAAGCAAAGTCTAAAATCGGCTTTTAAACTTCCTCAAAAACTTCTTTATTATCTTGTGAAGATTTATTTTGGCTTTTCTTCACTGGAGCCCTTCGATATAAGTATTTCTAGAGCAATCTTGTACTCAACGTCAACCTTTGCTCTACATATGCACAAAACATGTTAATAGAATTTGCAGTGTACGTATTCTAAGCCCTAACCTTCTCTTCACAGAGTTCACGCACGTACTCAAGTCAAGTACAGACGCACAAATAAAGATTATGTCCAATTACACGAAATAAATTAATAGTCACGCATACACCAACAATGCAATCTTTAACATTACTCAAATTTTTTATTCGCTTCAATAAATACACTGCTTAAGTTCAACTAATTATTTCATTGAATTAGATAAATGGGTATACAAAATGCACGAAAATGAACACAATAGCTCCGACGGTGATCGCTCGAGAAATCTCAAGCCACGAATAACTCGATCAATCGTCCACTGCAATTTCCAATGTACGTTATACATGAAAGATCATCCAACATAAATTGACTTACATTTCTAACATTCAACTTCCTTCTGACTACTGAATTTTTCTCCTGCCCGGAGTATTTACACAAAAAATTAATATAAAACAATTATGCAAACAAGTTCGAATTCTTCACTTATCATTAGTGTCGTGACTTTTCTTATGAGTGTATAGGCTGCCCCGAAAGAATAACTCTTTCCACACAAGTCACATTTGAATGGCCTCTCCCCTGTATGTATAATCTTGTGGTCTTTTAATTTAAACAAAGTCCAAAAACTTTTCTAACAAATGTCGCACTCGAATTTCTTCTCTCCAGTGTGAAAAATTTGTGTAATTTTAACGTTTTAGGATATTTAAATATATTCCCGCGTATATCACACTTGCACTCATTCTCTGTTAAACTGTGCAGTTTCAAATTATTTTTCGTGTTAAAACATTTGCCACAAGTTTCACACTTGTTAGGTTTTTCTCCACTGTGAGAAATCATGTGTCTTCTTAAATCCTGGGAAGATGTCCAGCTCTTCCCACCTCCTTGTATTTATGGGGACCGAGACCGAGGCCTGTGTGACTAAACTGGTGTAGACTTAGATCACGTGCCCACTTATAACCCTTCCCACAAGTTTCACACTTGTGTTTCTTCTCTTCCATTTTCTCTTCCAAACATTTGTGGGCCTCCAAATCCATAGTCTGTGCTAAACATTTTCCACAAATGTCACAGTTGAACGGATTCTTGACTGGATGGACATCCATGTGTGTTTTCAAATCTGAGGGTGAAACGAATCTCTGCTTGCAGACATTGCACTTGTATTTCTTCTCTCGTGTGTGAAAAGTCTCGTGAGTTTTAACTTAGCTCTTTTTGCTAAAACTTTTTCCACAAATACCACACGCATACGGTTTTTCTTTGTTGTGACCCGTTTTGTGTACATTTAACTCAGATGAACTTACGAATCTTCTCTCACAAAAATTGCTCTTGTGACTGAGTCCAGTGTTGTAACGTATGAGACACCCCCTAGCCAAATTCCCATCCCACAACCCCACTTTTTCTCATCTCCCACCACCAGCCAGAGACAACCCAACCTATATCCACGACAACGCAGCAGACTTCACCAACACTCCACCACCGACCGAACGAGATCCAAGTCCTGGAGGACACGAGGACCGACTTCACGACACCATGTTGTACATATTTCCCATAGTGTTTCCTTTTGTTGATTATTTGGTTCTTTTATTAAATAGAAGTCTTTATTTGTGAATTGGACGTGGAGGCTCAGTCTTTGGTTCGGGTTCATTTCCTAGAGGAGTCTAAGGAGGCCTAGGATGGGACAGGAGCATGGCAAAGGGTAATAGTCCGTTAAAGTCTTGGATTGAGGTTGGGTCAGGTCATCAGAGGGAGGTTTTCCAGTTCATCTGGGAAACCTGGTCAACTCCAGGCTAGGGAGCTAAGAACTCGCAGGTATAGCACCACTGAGGGGAGCTCAACCTTTACGGCATGACGCCTTTGGTGTGTCTTAAAGGAGGATAAACACTCCAATTCTTTTCCACACTCATCGCACTTGTAGGGTTTGTCTGTGATGATACTCGATGTGACGTTTTAAATTGCAAGGGCTACCAAACCCTTTCTCACAGAGATTGCACTTATGAGGTTTGATGTGGCAGTCCATGTGTTTATTCAGAAAGAAAATAGACGCAAATTTCATTCCACATTCGCCACACTCATACGGTTTGTCTGTCGTCTGATGATACTCGGTGTGACTTTTTAAACCAGAAAGGCGAGCAAAACTTTTCTCACACACGTTGCACTTAAAACGTTTGACTCCTGTGTGACTCACACGATGAGCATTTAAATACGTCTTCGAAGGAAACTCCCTTCCACACACATCACACTTGAAAGATTTTATGTCCACCGATCCACGTGACATGCCACGTGTCTCTTGAGCCAAGATAGCAGAGCAAAACGTTTCCCACATGTTTCACATTTGTGTTGTTTGTTTTCGGTCTGATGAGACGACTTCGCATCTAAGTTGGTGGTTGTTGGAAAATCTTTCCACTTCTCGTCATGAACTAGTAAGTCACCAAGTGGATCCATGTCGTATTCTTGAAATTCCTTGGGTTCTTCCTTGACATTTCTTTGAATGGTGAGAAAATGGTCTACGTGCTCTGGAAAAAGTGAAGGCTGCACGGAATTCGCTCCTTTGTAGTGTCCTACCATGAATTCAATCAGAAATGTATCAATAGAAAATATTAATGCTTTTATGTCTGGCAATTTGTTCGGTAGAAAGTAATGTGCACATGATCAACTAAAATCTAATTATCTAAATACAATTGACACACAACTGATTACCCTTGGTATTCCTGTTTGATGATTTCAGCTGGAAGTCTCTCCAGAATGACCCTGCACTCCACACTTGGCTTGAGTTTCCAGTCAGGGTTCAAGTCCAATTCCTCATGTGTCTCACGTTCCACCTTGATCTTCACATCATCATCCACTAAATGGAAATCCATCGTCTCAATTGAACTCATCCTCGACGAACCATCTATGTCTAGTTTTCAGTTATACGGCAGATGTGTTCAGTCGTCCAAGTTTGAAAACGGGAGAACGGCGTCAAAATAAATTGTCTTTGAAAAACAACCAGTTATAATAGTATGATATTTAGAAAGAGATTAGATTTACATTTCTTTGGCTTGGGAGATTTTCCAGGCACGGGGTAGAGTATAGGCGACCTTGGGGTGGAGATTCGGCCCTGAGAATGCTTTCAATGTAAACTGATTACTGTACTGTGAGCAAAAGCTCATATCATATGCACGAAGCCCCAAAGTAAATTAACTCGTAAGTCCTTAAGAGCTAATTCTCTTAAGTATTTTAAAACCCATGAGTTCTTCTGTATTCTTCTGAGTCATATCTAACTGGTTGGTACCACAGCAAATATACAACCACGTCGTCAAAGTAAACATATTGAGACGTTTTGTCTTTGTGATTGTATTACAGCTGACGGTAAAATCCTAAGGTACTTTTTCCAACACAACACCAAGGTGCTCTTCCATATTTCGTCGTAATTATAAATTATTATTTTAATTGTATAAAATTCTATATTTATCTTATTGGTCGTCTCAAGGTTACGTGTAATTGGAATCAACATGATTTTATTATCGTTTATATTTCATTGTCACTTGAATAAACCAATTGAATTTAATTGAATTGAATTGCACCCTCGGTGGAAATTACGGTGCCCAGTGTGTCAACTTAAGGAAATTCCTCACCTTACGAGGGAAACTTCGGGGCGGATAATTTTTGATCACGAAGCAATGCATCTCTAAATTCGACTAAAAATAATTGTCATTTGAAGTGTTATTTGCTTTAGACACACTTTTCCGTTTCTTGAAAGTTATAAAGGTTTTTTCGAATGGGTACTACAACACAAAAGGCACAGCAAAAGATCCTCTGCCAGAATTGTCTGTATTTAGGATATGTTATACCCAATTGACCTCCTGAACAGCTTTTGTGAAGGTCCCATCCCTAAAAGTTGCACCATTCGGGAGGTAGAAAATCCAAAAATTTGAAGCAGTGGGTACTTAAAGGGAGTGGACTACGTGGCGCAAAGGAAAATCGCATTTTCAACGACAATGCGCCAAGTCACACTTCCATGGTTGCAGGGTCCGCCATTTTGGAAGGCGGGTACCAGGAGATGTCTCCCGCCTAATGCTTAGGCCTATACCCTTAGTGGCTATTATCTGTTGGCAGACCTGATGAATTACCTGAAGGGTACTCGTTCCAGCAATGATTACAAAATGAAAGCTGCCGAAAAATCGCATTTTGACAGCCTTTAGTAAACTGGCTCTGGAAAACAGTTTTGTACCAAATTGCTTTAAATTTGGAACAGAACTTTCTGATCGTATTGTTAATGATATAATAATACCCAGAAGTTGCAAAACAGACGCTTAAAAGACGAACGACAAAAGTTTTTGAATTCCCCTCGCATATCCCCCAGCAGTTCTTGGTACCCATTAAAAAATTTCTTACCGTTCCTAATGGTTAAATCAGGTGACTTCCAGCACTAAACCGACTTCTGACTTCTGCCTGGAATTATTTATTTTTCCCCGACCAAAATAAGTTGAACGAGAACGTTCCTTTTCAAATCTCTCGATAAAACTCAATTTATTCCTGATTAGAGCTCGTAACGGTTCGGTTCAAACCGTAAACCGAACCGCGGTTTCGGTTCGGTTCACGGTTCGGTTTGAATGTT
>JAQGCA010003244.1:0-12156 GCA_034698945.1 Protaphorura quadriocellata | reverse complement strand
GGCCCAGTAGTTCCGGAGAAATGCTCTGGACAAAAAAGTGCTCACACCACTATGGGAGAGATACAAACGGATTTCGGACCACCTAGTGGAACAGAAAAGCTTCGCTACACTCCGCTCGCTTAATTGACTTCAATGGAGTGTTCAGAAGATATATGGGATCAAAAGAGTTTTTAATCGAGCTTTCGGAAGACAATTGTTTCCTTCTTCAGGATAAATAAGTGACCAACTTAATATCACTACTCGCATTAGCCCGAAACAAAGCTACCGCAAACCGCGCAATCGTAGTTAATTAGAAATTTGTTGCATTTATGTCATTTACGCCAAGATGAAACTTCACATGAAACTTCGATATCGATGGCGTAATTCTGATTTTTTAAATGACAATTACTTAAATTGAACTCAGGTTAAAACAATGGAGCACTCAAAATAACTTGACAACCATTTCCTCTTAGAGGGAATTGTCAAAATATTTTGGGAGCACTCATAATCTTGTATGAGTATTGAGAATCGGTTCAATAGACAACGTAGTCAATGACGACTACACACATTCCAGAGGGTAACCAAAGGGTGGCACACAATAATGGAATATCATTTAGCAGACGCATTCTAAGGAATTCAGAATAAAATACCGTACATCTGCTTCGTTCTCGTATTACACTTCAAAAATTTTACGACATCAATCTTGCGATTGCAGTTCCTTGGGTTCATGACAAAATTCTATACCAGGTATCTATTAGGTAATTCTGTACCTATATCTCACTTGTCCACAGAGAGCTTGTATCACTGCCGATTACTGGAGACAAGTTCTATTGTAATTAATCAGTTTCGGTTCCACCGCACCCGGTTAAGGGTGCTGCATATGTATTTATTATTTTACCTTTTGTTTTCAGATTTCATTTGCATCAGACTCAGACAATTTTGTGCACACGTGCAGGTGCAGATTGCAAAGTTGTCTGCTCATACTGTCTAGAAATTAATTTATCGCAGCCACACCATTCCCGCGGTGCTGCAAATCTTGAATTGCGGATTGTAATAGTATAACACTGAAATCTCGGTTAGTTTTGGTGTCGCCGACGACAATCAATTTGCTCGCCCAGACAGACTATTTAATCATGCGATACTTGCCGTTCCTGAATCACATGCAGGATGCATGATGTGTATTCTGTGTACTAAGATGTCCATGTTAGAACATAGAGCGTTTCACCTTTCAACAAAGTTCCATCTAATGACATTTCTTTACCACGATGCTTTTCTAGATATCTAGGTCAAAGGTCCATTGGAGCATTGTCAATTTCAAATATAATGATTTTATACAAAAACATAATTTCTCTATGTATGTCTTGTATGGGCGGACACCAGTATAAAAGTTATTTACGTATTCTTGGCCCTAGATCAAATTAGGTGATATACATAATTCCCAAAACGATAAAGTCCATATCAATCGGAGCAGATCCGTCATATCCGATCAGGAGTCAGTTTCGAATGAATTGATTTAAATATCATTTATGGATATTAAAACTTAGAACAACCTTAAAAATTTGGTTTCTTCCAGCACTGCCATTTCAATGTTCAAGTATTGCTTTACAACAAAATTCAAAACATTGCATAAAATTCCGCTTTTTTGAAAAGTTATCACAATCAACCACTCTCCAAACACTGGTCTGTGTTAAAATGGCAGGAAATAATTTGGTCAGAAGTTTTCTTGGTTAAACTGTGTGGAGAAAAAGATTCACAATTATTGCTTAAAAAATTAATGATATCCTTCCTAATAAGGAGCAAAAATGAGTCGTATCTCAAGAACGACGGAATACATAGATATTAATATCAATTTAGACCCAAATTGTACTATGACTCCGAGGACTGGGACAACGTTGTTGACGTTGAGACAGACCACGACTTAATTTAATTGCTTCATTAATTTAACTCTTTGTATTCCTTATGTTTGTGCGACGAGTTAGTCAAGTTATCGCATGTCGCAGGCAATGTCAATTTTATTCTTGCTTGATGACATTCGCTTATATTTTGCACTCGTATTCTTAGATCATTCGGCACGACCAAGAAATAAGAATCCGTCCAGAGGTGTCATTATCAGCTCAATAAGATGTCAGAGAATCAATTCAGCACTGGATCTTAAAAAATGCACAGCCTGGGTGGTATCAGGCTGTACCTTTTGAAGATTACCAAATTTTTGGGACAAAACAAGTATTTCAATAGAAATTACTAGACTCCAACCTAAATCCAAGTGGCTATGTACCTGTCTCAGTTATCCATGATTGATTTGTCTGCGACTGTACTATATTTCTAATATGATCTACCCGTGGATCTCCGTCTTAAACCTCACAAATTGCCGATTTATCGCGGGTAATGAATAACCAGACCTTAATTTAGTAAACACGGCCCGCAAAGCATATTCCAAATCACAAATCGTATACCTGTTTTGTTTACGCTTTGGGAAATCTTATTTTCCAGGAACTTAATCGAAATTTCCCGAGTAAATTAAATTAAAATGTCAGTAAACATGTTTAGTTGACCAACAAACTATTCCACCGGAAAACAATAGTGGGAATAATCTAGGTCATTGAGAACAGAAGGAGTTGGGGGAAAATCCAGGTAGTTGTACAGAAGTAATCCATAAACCTGAAAGCAGTGAAATTAAATCTCTCCAAAGCATTAGAAACCATGCCAACGTGATATTAGATTCCCAGAAGTTTTTCAAGGTTTCATTTAGAATCAAGAGCTCCGTCCATGCCACAATTCCTAACAACTGGGTTGACAAACAAAATATCTGACAAAGTACTGCATCGTACATCGTATACCTCGGTTTCCGGTTCGGGAGGCGTTTGAACTTCAAAATTAGTTTAAAAATGAAATCAAAAGGAATTTGTTTAGAAATACGATAGAAGCATGCAGATTTATTCGGTTATTACGTAAAATGTATTTTTAGCCCACTCGGAAGGGCACCCTGTAGGTTTAACCAGTCAAATGAAACAACATATTGCGCAATAAATGCCGACTGAGTATATCGCTTCGTTTCCTTGCAAATTGCTATATACTGAGTCAACGGAGGTTGTTGTGCCAACTCAAGTTCTGTAGTCACGAGAATTCGCAAATACGTATATATTGAGTAAGGTTAGTTTCGCGTATACATAACACAGTGTTGTGAATCTAATCCTAACATCGCAGTAGTTTTTGGCAGAGGACGTGGATGCATACACAAGGTTACATAGAAAATTGCACATGCGTTCCATTCTGCAAAAATAAAGTCTTCCTTGTGTGAATTCGTGGTGAATTTTAGTTGGCGGAAGAAGTGCCTTGCTGTCGGGCCATCCAAGGCTAAACGTGGGATTGGACTTTGCATTATGTATTAAAAGATGGCTAGGACTAGGACAACAACTACGCATATTTTTGCATAACGTTTGGATTAGATTATACATTATATCACGGTTCCAATTCCTTGTTATCTTTTTTGCATTACAACTTACAACTGAGCAAATCAGAAACAAGGTCTCAAATTCGTAAACAAGTCCATTGAAAAATGTTGCCACAGTCTTATAGTTCCAGGTTGTTAATTAATGAAACAAATTGCGCAATTTATTTTGATATAAGAGAGCTATTAAAATACTACAGTCATAATACGGTGAAATAGGCGATGGACTTTTGTTTTGATTGACCTGCTTGTCGGGTGAAGGACAAATGAGTTGAAATTTACGACGTATATTATTCTCATCTAAAATTCCCCGTCCAACTTTAAGTCATTGGGCAAGGTCAGTTAGGATGAATTATGAAGACCCAATTTACGTGTGGTGGTACCTGTTCCTTACCACCTGCCGGATTGAGAAAATAGTACTACACTGTATTGTGAAAAATTAGTTTTCAGGAGTTCGGTTCGGCGATTAATTTTCAAGATGCCAGGTCTGTGATTATCGACCCTGCTATTGCTTATACGTTAATTAAAAGTAGTAATGCGTTACTGTGATAATAGCGTTTTCATTTTCACAAGACAGAAAGACCGTAACTACGGAATCCAGAAGTGAAAGCAGTCTTACTTTCTCCTGGAGTCTATACCCGCGACTATATGTGTCAATCTGTAAATTTGAAAAGCGTACTTGTCTGTAAAATAATATATTTTAGGTCTCAGAATTTAAACTGTTTCCGAATTAACCCAAGGGTACATGAGGAAAGATTGACCTCTCCGGATAACATTCACCCTTTGGGATTCTTCTAATACTTTTACACACTGCTGGAAAACCCGATCAAATCCAGAAGGTTATGAGTATAATTGATTCTTTAGTATACAATTCCTTCACGCTGTACGCGCGTTGGATATGTCGTGCGGTCTGAGTGTTGACAACAGTGCAAACTCCAATCCAATCCAATCGAAATTCTTGGTCATAATAAATGGAATTGACTAACTTGATTGATAATGTTTATAATTTACTACCCATGAAATAAAATTCTTTACAAAATGTACATCTTGATCTTTATGTCCACCTAAAGGTTCAGCTGAGTATTTGGAGTTAAATGTTATGGCTATTTACTTAATTTCTTGAATTCAGATTAGGCAGAAAGTAATTGGCTAGAAGAGAGTAGAAGTAATTCCAGTTTTCTCCTTCAGGATGTCCTACCTTCACCCTCATGTCTTTATAATTTCATGCCATACGGCATGTTAATAAACACTCAAATCACCCTTTTGCAAGTCACAAATGACCTTGCGAGTTGTTTACAGCATTAGACTCGAGGGTTTATCACGAATATTTATTACATCTACGTCATGCACAGAACTATAATGTGAGCTTTTTGTCCCAGAGCTGTGTTCATATGTTGTTTACTGTTTTTACATGCAGCTACTTGATGTTAGATAGTTGAGGAATTTGGCGGAAAAAATGTTCGTTGTAAGGACAAACTTAAATGAGTTATATATCAATTATTGCATACTCTGTTTATCTGGACGAACTTAAGAAATAAACTAAATGAGGGCTAAAGAAAAATGCAATCAATGCTAAATGTAAAAGAACACACCCACGCCCTTCATGCATAACCGGCACCAAATTGAACTTTAGTCGCACCTACTACTAAACCAGACCGATTCTTTTTTGGTAAATCTTGTTAACTTTTGCAAGATTTAGGTCAAATCACAGGAATGCCTCATTAAATCATACCAGGATCTGCATTAGTTAGTGAAACCAAAAGGAATGAATATTATTGTAATCACATGTCAATAAGTTGTATTGTGTTTCATGATTCTCCGTAACGAAGATCTTCATATTACTAGGGGCACCTCTCCTTCGCCAAATTAATAGCCAGCCCGTTCTTTGTGAAAATATGTGATGACGATTAGTCACGTTGGTTCAGATTCATTTATTAAATTCATAACATGTTTATGAAATTGCTTGGTAGATAATTCCATAAAACGAATTAAATTTTCCTTGTTTTGTTACGAGGTTTGACGAGTAAATAAAATAGTACACGTCACCTCGCAATTCGCGTTAGTGCAAAAAATTCCATTGCCGGACTGATGGTTGACCTTAACCGATTCTCGCGTCAAGTTTTTTCAAGTTGAGCCTCATGAGAGTAATTCCGGCTTACAGTGGAATTGTTTATCTGACTCATGGCAAAATGTACGCATTACAACACACATTTCATGAACATAAAATATGTACAATAATATTATTGAATTCTGAATAGCTCGTCTCGTCTGTCAATGAATCGCAATTTTGCTTGGCTGGAGAATTCATTAGAACTTTGTTCCTTAGTCATGAAAAATTGTTTACTCCTTTTTTAGACAGACATTCGTCAATGAATCAAACTATTACGTCGTGTCATTTTGTGCTACCTCTTGTCCGGTAAATTTTCAAGGCCTATCCCAACATAGCGATAGCACTATGAGAAATGGTACTGTTATACTGCTTTATCCTACTGGGTGGTTCATAAACTTATCTTTCCCATATTTGAGTGTTATTAACAAGCAGCATCTTTATCGCTATAAGGAGAACATTGTAGAGATATCGCCGTCTGAAGGAAAAATTAAAATTGTGCTCGCTAGGTATTAGACACTTAGGAACCTGTGCTGTGGAATCGTAAGTTCTAATTAGATGTTACCGCCTACAACTTGTATACAAAATGTAGAAAACTGATTCCTAAGGTACAAACCGGCACGGGCGGCTATGTCAACCTTAGATACATTTTAAGTTTTAAGTTAACTCCAGGAAGACAAGAAAGATATTGAATGATATTAGTCTTCTTAATCCCTGAGTATTGTTTCAAACACTGGACAATATTAACTTATTAGGTCTTTGATTTAGAATGTATACATCAGTAACCACACTGTAGATTTGGGTGTAAAAAAAGGAACCGAAGAGTTAAGTAGTTTAAGTCAGTTAAACTCGGTACCATCGTTTCTCAAGGTAAAGGTTTGCTAAAAACGGAGAAGAATATGTACAGCATGACATTATTAGCATACTGCGAACAGGAAAATAGAATATTTTGGCAATGTCAGTAATTAACCTTCAACTTCCCAATATTTTTAATTCCAGTTTATTTATGTACTAAATTCCGTTAGAAATTGCGATTCGAATGCCTAAGCACAGGTTTGTCGATGAAAATAAGTACATACCACCGTATAAGAAAATCAAGCAAAGGTTACTCATGAAATGACGCACAAACGCTTATATATGTTTTCTGGACGAGAAACTGTCTATCGACGAGTACAGCATACTTCAACAACAAAACGCAGATGAAGGCACTCAACTGCTGCATATTTTAGCAACAAAAGAGTCACGAGTGATGAAGAATCACGAGTGTTATAAATGCACACGTGTGGCTTAAATCCATAAATTTTAGTGAAACCTTTGAGACAGTATGATACATTTCAGCCAATGTTGAAGAAACCTGACTTTTAAATATTTTAGAAATGACAGAGTAATCATAGAACTAGAGTTCTTAAAATATATAGACTTTTAAGTAACAATATATATATTATAGACTTTTAAGTAACGAGCAATTGTATATTGGAATTGTATTTCACAATTTAAGGTCAAAGTTTAGTGGGTCTGCGTCCACCAGGGATTTCGTGAGCTAGACGGTCACCTATCTTATATTTAAGTCCAAAATACCCCGTAAATCGAGAGCACCACACAATACATCAAATGCGTCATAAATACGCGTGGTGCTAACAAATATATTCCCCGTGCGTAGGTTAGAACAAAACAAGATAAAAGTTGAATCCAAGCTCGAAATAAAATCAATTTGTAGTATTGTTTTTGAAGTAAGATTTCATATTTTATATTAAATCTTTAAAATGCGGTTTTCCCATGTGAATTCGTGCATTTTAATATTTCTTTCTTTGAGAAGAGACACAAAGAAAATACAATATAAAAGGAAGTCAATTGACTGTGGTTGTTTTTTGACTTGAGACATCACTGTAGAGATCAACCACGTCGTAGGTCCTCAGTTCTTTCAACATTTCATACGTCATCTGCGTGAGCAGAAGCTCTTATCATTATAAATTCAAAAGAAAGTCAGGAAAGGTCTAATTCGACGGTGAAAGTGCGCAATTGTATGTGGTGGCAGGTTTCCTAGTAAATTTCAACAAGATCGGGGTCGCCTTCGATATTTCAGATCAGTTTGTTGTAACATAAGTATTAGTGTTATGAATATCCTTTGACATTTTGTTGTTTTAAGGGTTTAATTTCTCGGGCTGAAATGGTTGGCGAGAGCTAAAAGGAGGATTATCTCAATAAGGAGTTTTTTTCTTCTTGCTCAAAGCTCTATTTTTCCTTATGGAAAGACAACCAATTCCTTACGAAAAGTATGTTAGTGCGACCTAGTCTTATCGGCGAATGTCGGTTTCTTTATATTACGTCGGGTCTTGATTTTAGGAACTGGTTTGCCCTTTTAGACCACATTAAATAATAATATACAAACCAGAAAACTACGACATATATACATACACCCATCGTACTTTACTTAAGTCCGAGTGGGTAAGACATGCATGTCTAGACTGCGGTTTTATCTTTGTTCTTACAGCTGGGCTAGCTGGGAATGTTCTTATTTGCAATTTTACAAATAGTAAGTCGAAATAGTGAAACTTTAAAGGTTAAGTTGCAACTGATACAAGATTTTTGAGCATAGCGCTGAAATTACAATAGATAAAACGAGTCTGTCACAGGCGACATTCTTGCTATGATACATATTTTATGTGTGAATTACGGAGTTAAGTATTTAAATAATTGTCCAATCCAATCAACCGGTATGGGTGAAAATCTTTTGGTACAGTTATAGTTAACTTCGTTAACAAATTAAATAATAAGACTTTCAAGCCCGAGTCGTAATTGCAGGAATCGAATAATGGAAATCCGCATGTGCCTTAACTCCGTGTTTGTCACTGGGTCACTACCTTATTTTTATCGCACACTTTTCTTCTCCACGAAGAGTAACCTTTAACCGTAGAATTACATTTTCATTTGACATTTCTAAGCAACGTGCATGAACAGTTGTGTCGTTCATTGTCGTCATTCATTAAAAAGAATCACAATTCCTCTCGATAATAAAAATCCACATGTGTTTTTAAGGGCTTGTCGAAGTTCTAGCTGCATTATCTGCATGTATTTCAAGAAGGCTACAGAAATAATCGTACTTCTTTATGTCTGTCTATATTATAAAAATTGTTCCAAAGTTTGTTGTTGAGATTTACTCTTGACACTGAGGCAGGGTTCCAGCTTAAAATTGCATTTATGTGAATCTGCCAAGTTTTCGTCTGTATGTAGTTAGTAGCATTCAAGAAAATCTGAAGGAAGTCCGTACAGTTTCATTTACACACCATTTTCGCATTATTTTAGCGAGGATATATGAACAGATATTTCATTGGTTGACTGTTGTTTTTATTTTCTCGAGTACAAAAATCAACTCGGGTTTCATTACGCTCAATAATGAGGGCCGATCTCAACTCCAAGTACACATTTATGCAGACTTGTCAGATTTTCGCAACATGTAGTACTAGTAAGTAACCATAGTGAAAAGACTTATAGACCATTTCCATTTTCGCATTGACTTTGACTTTGCTTTTCACCTTGAAACTTGAACTTGCCAAAAATCGCCATGAACTCGTCTTGGCTACGATGTGACTAGAATAGCGACTCGTACATGCTGAGCATAGCTCAAGATTACAACACACATTCTACGAATGAAATACGGACTTGGCCCCCTAATCAAATATTTTCATTCCCTCTTTTATTTCCTCATTTGATTCCGTACTGGAACTAAAAGTATGTTTAAAAGTTTTACTTGGCATGTTAAATAATAAAATTCCTTAAACCTACTTTCTCACGCTATGTCATGGGTACGGACACAGTGTAGACAGGATGTGTTGAGTGAAAAGTAGCGAAATCATTAAAAGCATAATATGTAATCTTATTTCTTCAAATTCTTATATGCGAAATAATATGAATATGTACTTTTTGTTGAAAAGCTACCATTGAAACAGCGGCATTGATAATCATATCATTTCAATAAATGATGACTTATTTTATTTTCTTGTTTACATTAAGTTTTTAAACAAAGGTGAAATAAACTAAAATGTTTATGCCAAATAAAGGTGTCACTTCTTGAAAAATTCCGGCTTCTGAATTAAATGTTCTCCCCGATCACGCGATCGAAAACATTTGAAATATTACATTTGCGCTTTTCCTTCTCCTTCTTATTTCCGTTTCAGTCAATAGGAATATTTTGGTTACTTTTAGCATGAGCACCGCAGACCGAATAATCATAACTTTAAATACGCAGAACTTCAATTCGACAGACATGTTTAGTTTTTGAGATATTAGCAATCTACGGCTAGCGGTCATTTATAGTTAATTCTATAGGTCATAAGAATCCCTTTGGTATTTACATTTAACCTCTCCGACTAGATTTGGAGAACTACTTTAGAAACGTTTTCTTCATTGTAGGTTTTTCCTACAATACGTGTATTCTAGGGTAAGACTCCGGATAGTCTGACTACCTACTTTATGGTTTACAATTCAAATTAGTGAGTGTATGAGGTAATAACAACAACATCAGGGGTTACACTACGGACTTGCTATCCATTGCATTGACAGAATTTAGATATCAAATATGGTTTGTCAAATGATGACTTATCGTCAATTTCTAACAAGGGAGAAAGCCTCAACCGCGCCGTACACCTTCAGAATTCATCTAATTTTAGTGTATTAAGTAATAACATTTACTGTGGAACCACCCTGTATTGTATACATGGGTATCCTTATTGATTATCTATAACGCTGAGTCAATCAGTGCTGCTGTGATTCGTAGGTAAACATTTTGTACCATGAACTTGTAAGCAGGTTGCAGATTTGTGTATAAATAGTATCCTGAGTAACACTACGCCATAAACCGCTTCGTGACTTGGTAGTATTTACAGTAACACAAACACTTACATTGTAATTCAATCTAACCAGTGAAATATTAGTTATGCTGACACAAAAAAATAATAAAAAATTTGATGTTCATGAATAGACGGACAAGTTATATATATTTACGACTACAACAAACATCCTGTCTAAACTATACATTTGAGCAAGGCATGCTTACCATGCAAGTAAAAGTCATTATTAGATCTACAACAAAAACATTTGGATTAAATGTCGGTTTATCTTATTTCGACTTGGCTAGGAATTTTGTTCTTAAAAATATTTGCATCTGATTGTGCGTACAGCATATAATTTGATTTACACAAAAATAAACTTTTAAAATTTGCTCAATTAATGGCACACGCCTGGAATATATTTCTACACATATCGGCGTGTATAATTTGTAGAGAATGGATTTACTTCTTTTGAAAAGGACAGGCTAACCATATCAAGGTCTTAGTTTGTGTAATTTTGTAGACAGACTGCCAAGATGTGTTGTTTAACAAATGAAACATAATCCAAAGATAAGCCCATTCAGCATTGCGGTCCAGTTCTACTCATTCATTGATATTTTGTCTTCCACTCCAATAATTTTCATTAGTATGGATGTTATCGAAATTCTTTAATTGGAATTTGTAGTAAATCTGATCGTTAGCATTTTCTAACTTTCGGATAACCCATTAACAATCTGAGATTCCATCACTTAAGTAGGACTAACTCTTCTGTGCAAAGTTGGCATTTTTACAGTTGCAGATTTTAGACTTAAGTACATACTTACAAAATGAAAATCTATTTCAGAGTGCATGTTGTAATGGAATATTATTTCGGATTATTTTTAAACATTCTGCAAGGCATGTCTCTGTGTTAAACAACCATTTTTACAGTCGAATGTCTTTAGACTTGAATATCTGCGGTATACAACTTTACGTAACAACATCCAAAGAAACATGTACTCCCCAGATGCGGTGTTTTATAGCGACGGATGACGACTTGTCAGAGAAAGTCATTTAAGGGAGTTTCGTAAATTAAACTTTCCTGAGAAGAAATTCCTGTTTGGAATTTATACAACGTTAAAACATTCACAATCACAATAAACATTTGAAGTGACTGGTACGATGGACACAAAAATTTCATCGCCAGAAATGCTCGGAAAATGCACTGCGGATTTTTCTAGAAATAAGGTCAAGCTGTCATTTTGACTTTCAATCAAGAAATAAAATCTTTGTGGTCGAGTCGAGTTTGAACAAACTGGAGGACCTTACTAGAATTTACTATTGCGACTTTGGTTTAACTTTGATTGAACACCACAATGGGGACAATAATGGGTTAAAGAATCCACCGATTCCCATGTGACGCGATGGACACGTGCAAGTTAGCCATTCCCAAAATTATTGCGTTCTGGTAATGGCCTCTTACGTCCAATTCCGAATACTAACTAATGTAAGCTGGTCATGTAAATCTATTGTTTCAACAAAGACGAATGCTGGTGATGCTAATCAAGTCCAGGTCCAAACAATTGCCCATAAAAATTACGTTTTACATATATGTCAGTGTTAAATTGCCGGCAGCGTTATAGTTGCATATCCATTCGACTTCTGTAATGTGCAAGAAGCCGAGTGTACCAACTAAACATAAAACACGCTTCAGTAAACTATGCTGGACTACATGGTGTCTACTAGTGAATCCAATACCGGTATTCAGAAACCGGTATTTTCGGTAGAAACCGGTATTCGGTAGTACCGAAACCGGT
>JAQGCA010003243.1:0-12158 GCA_034698945.1 Protaphorura quadriocellata | reverse complement strand
GAAAAAACCTCTTTAAAGCAACCACCGGGAGTGCAAGTCCGAGGAATCGAACCCCAGCACAGCGAGACAGAATGGGTAAACTTGATAAATAAATTTGTTCAAATTGGGTTATCAAGTCTGTGCTGGCATTTTGAAATACAGTGGGACTATTGACAGTTTCGGAGACGCTGTTACTGCGTGTTTTTGGAATTTGAACTACTTCGAGTCTGATTGCACCGAGGAAACGACTGTTTCTGGATTTACAAATTTAAATCCGAATATTTACTGAACATTAAGTAGCGGAGGCTGAACTGTCAACTCTATTTTTCACTTGCTGACTGAGAAAACCAAGTGACTCAAAGCTGCGTATTTACGTAAGATAGTGAAACGGGAAACCGTCGCTTGACTTTTATAATTTTAAACTTCGTATAAAAAGAATACGCGCATGTACCATGAATATTTGCAGTTTTTTGCCATTTTTGGGACAATATGCCATGCCGGCATAATCTATTATTTGCCACTGGATTTACCAATTGCGAACACCGCCATCCATTGTACTCTAAGTTGTGTTCAATATTTTCACAACTTATGTTTTTTGGAGATTTATTCGAGAAATCATAGAGGAGAATGGCCATGCGTTTGTACGATCTGCAAAAGAGGATTTACACGAAATGGTAATTTAAAGAGACATTTATAAAATGCCCATGGAAATCAGAATTGTCAAAGACAGTCCGCAAAGGCCGTCTAAAAACGAAATGTCTTAGAAAACGGGTTCAACCTGAATCTGAAATTGAAAAAGTTTCATTCTTCATTCAACATTCTTCTCGAATTTTGAATCGTAGAAGTACTGACAATAACACTAAAAAGGCCTAATTTGGATGTGACCTTTGTTCATGAACATTTCTACGTTTATCGTTTAACGTTCAACGGAAAATTCACAATACAGAGAAAATACTCACTCATGAAAAATGCCTGACGAATGTGAGAAATAGACAAATTTTACCAGGGCTGGTAATCGGAGTCGGAATCGTAATCGAAAAGTAATCGAAAGTTTTTTGATAACCGGAATCAAAATTGAAATTCTAAAATAATCAGAATCGGAATTGAAAATCAAAAATAATCAGAATCTGAATCAAAATTCAAAAATAGTCGGAATCGAAATTCGTATTTATTCGTGCTTTTACGATTCCGATTCTCCAATACCAAAAATTTGCAGTCAACGTTGTACAATTGGGCAAAAGTGTGGGAATATTTTGTTTTTGCGTTTTGAAATGTAACCTTGTCACCACCGGTTGCTCCCTTGTCATTTTTGGAGGGAATAATTGTAACGGACAACCGCCAATATTCCACTCAGTCCAAAATTTGAATAATAATAATGATAAAGCCGTGCATTGAATATTTTGAAGTACCAATCAAAATTAAAGAATCATATCTATTCTAAAAAGTGAAAAGAAAATGAAATACTGATTAAAAACTCGCTCGAACAAGTGTACTTATGAAAAGAAGGAAGGCCAATCACGTCAGCGGGTAAAATAAAAAAATATTATTATAATGTATAAGATTTAAAACGCATGGATTCTAAATTGATTTTGAAACGGACGGTTCGTTTATGTGACGAACGAAAGACTTTTTAGTTAACTACGAATTTATTATAAAGTCAATCAATGAATCCTCCACCGTGTACGATGATTGACAAAACGTGTTCCTGGAATTCAACTTGATTAATTTTACTACGCAGTAATGCCCATAATGGAGTCAGACCAAAGTTAGATAACCGTGACCGTAAAGGTCGCTAAAGAACCGTGAATTTCCCACGCGCACGCGTTATTCCCAAGGTCTTAGTCCGTATGTGCGAGCTCACCGTTGGGTTGGACAAGTTGTCTCTACTTTTTCAACGACAAAATTATCTGAAACAAATGAGATATACATTTTATGGACAATTTGTATTATTTAGCGCAGTGCGTTGACCAATGCGATGCATTGCAGCTCAATTTCAATTTTTCACTCCATTTTTTTGTCAATTTTTTTATAGCTGCAGAAATTAATGATTCTAGATCTACATTATTACCTACGTGCAAAGATTTATGTTACAGCCAGGCTAGAATTTATTGAGGATGTATTCCATCGACTTACTAGAATGAACACAATTTAATCATATAATAATTTTGGGTGGATTTTGAAGCAACCCATGCTATAAAAATTAATTCCTGAAATAAAATATGTTGATTTAAATTGATAATTAAATGTTGAATCTGTTTAGCTTGTCTGTAACATATATTCATGTAACTACGCCAAGAATTCATCAAACAACTGTGCGTCTATTCGTACACACCTTGTATATTCCTAATTTTATGGTGCGACTGTGGGATTAATCTGTTTCATTTATATTTAAATTAATATTAATTTGTTACCCAACACAGTAGTTTTTATTGATGAGTCCCATTGTTCCGATGATTTTTATTTCGATGGTTTACGTTGATAAAATAAATTCTTAGAATTTATCAGTAATTCCAACCTGACTGTAACTTAATTTCTCGTAACTATGCCAAAATATGATCAAACAACTATGCGCCTTCTTGTGCCCTGTATAATTTATAGTTTTGTATCCTGAAAATGCTGGTTGGGTCCAGACGCGAATTTTTAAGGATACATACATTTGATTTCCCATCTCGGCTTTGAACTTTTTTTTTGTGTGACCGCTAAAGTAGCCGGTGAAAAACATTACTTCAGCTAACAGTTTTGAGTTTCGGATAAAAGTTTAGCTTTTTACAAGTTAACATTTTTGTAACCGCGGAAGTTGCAGCTGAAGCAATTCCCTCATTAAATAGAAATTAAAAAATCCACGTCATATAATTTAAACCAACCGCTAGCCATTGTTATAAAGGGAATTTTGCCTTTCAGATTTCACAGAAATAAATGATATGGAGCAGGTTGTCTAATGTTTTGACAGGACGGACGCCCTATACAACAGATAAGGATCTTCGTAATTCCTGCGTTATTTAGTTACTAGCTATCTGTAAATCCAATGCCTCAAAGGAACCATGCCAGAGCTCTATGGATTCGATAAGTTGACAATCCGGTAGTTCTAGCAAAATGTTTCCTCTAATATTGATGGAGAATTAATATCTTGTGATACGAAGAAGTAAACAATCAAGCGCCTAAACGCCGCGCGCCGCTTTTGTCCATGGAAGAAGAAAATAAAAAATCAATTATTATAGGAGAGTTATAGTTGAAGCAAATATCCCGGAGATGGCAATGCGGTCCGGATGGTACAATCTGAAATCCTGCATTCTCTTTAACATTACAACAAACTTCAACCTTTAACTAACTTCGTTGCTTTAATTTTTTTATGTTCGGTAATTTTTTTTTAAAATAGCAAAAAATTCATTTTAAAAAATATCTGACCCCCGTGAAAATCAAAACAAAGTTGGTAGCGTATTAAATTTTTAATTGAGTTTCTCCGGATCTCTGTAATGTAATGTATCAGCGAAATGGCTATACAGTGCTATGCGTCACAAGGCATACATGCTATATAGAGCCGGGAAACTTCTATAGTATTTCTTGAAATATTTGTCTTGTTCTATTCACTTGTTTGAGAAACACACAAAGAACACCATCAAGAGCAATAGTATACATTATAGTGCATACTGCATAGTAGATATGAATGACTCAGTTTTGGAGGGACTACATTCTATTCTACTGTTCGTTAATAATAAATCGCTCAGACCCAAACCCCAAATCCAAACCCAACGCGACCTTTCACTTCAGTTGAAGAATGAACTTTGAGTGCATCCAATTCTTAACATAAAGGAATATTTGTTTGAAATGTTCGGATATCTAATTATTATATTTCAAACACAAAGGGAATCAGGATTTCGCATCAATTGTTACACTAAAAGTGTTTTAAACACATTTTCAAGGCTTGTCATTAGAAAATGATGGCCGATTTAATTAGTACAACATTCATTAAATTTCAATACCTGCTACAAAAATTTATTTACGTGCTAATAATACCGTCTACGAGGCCGGAAACAAAGTAAAGCATTTGAATTAAAAATTGATCGTCGGATAAAAAATATATGACGGCTGTTCAACATTCAATAGTTTTAACGAGGGAAGTACTTCGGGTGCCACTCACCGAATTGGCTTTTAACCCCTGCAGGTTAAAAACAGGGAAGGAGATACTCGTACTTAAGCAATATTAGTACTCCAACGGTCCGTGAAAAAGTTCCTAGCCAATACGGTCATCCTGAAATAGTTCCGTCCAAATGGGAAATGACTCATATTGCCTATGGAAAAATGTGCGCCGTTGGAACCCGCTGGATTTCTGATATGTAATAGTCCTTGCGATCCTGAACAACTTTTGTGAAGGTCCTACCCCCAGAAGTCTAACCGTTTGGCCGCTAGGAATAAACAGGTGGTCATGTGCAATGCCTCATAGTGACGTTCACTTCGCATTCACTGCAACATCGCACGTGCCCACCTGTGTATTTCTAGCGGTCAGACAGTTGGACCTAGCGGGGTAGGACCTTCACAAAAGTTGCTCAGAATCCCAAGAGTTACAGCATATCAAAAATCCACAGAATTCCAACGTCCTGCATTCTTCTATAAGATGTGTGCCCTCTCCTTTCTTATTCTTTATCAGTACTTACGATTAGTTATGAGATGTCCTGATATATAATGTAATTATATATAATATATTACATAATATAAGTGTATAATTTTCCAAATAATCTAAAATTGTTCTGCTCAAAACTTTTAAGTAAACTAATGAATGTCATTTCTTATTTGCAATTTCAGAATGGAGTGAATTGAGAGAATTTTGGATTTCGTTACCCACTGAATCAAATCCCGGCTCTGCGTTAATAAAATGTAAGATTTTATTTCTATTTGAGATTTATTTGTTTTAGACAGCAAATAAACTGAATTTTACCTCAAATTACCCGAATTTGACCGTCGATTCTTACTTTATTTGTTGTCGGGTTCGATATAAGTACTATTAGGATATATTACGCACGGTTAATATTAAGTGAATAAAATTCAGTTTATTTGTGATGATGTCATTAGATGCATGCTTTTCTCTATGATTTTATTATATTTATATTATTGTCAATATAATTATTTGGTGTTCTATAGGAATGAAGACGTGGATTGCCTGGAACCCCTCAACTGCCATATGTGCGGATTTGAGTGCTTTTCACAAAATGAACTGAAGACCCATATGAGAATCCACTCCGGATTTAAACCATTCATGTGTACGATTTGTAATGAGAAATTTTCTCAGAAGAGCAATCTCGAAAGACACTGCTCATTTTACCATGGTGGTCGTAGTCACGGCCAGACTAGCCATATCGACACCAAATCCGTCGAAACTGGAGTTCTGACTTGCGGGATATCTGGAACGAAGAAGGAAGATGTACATTCTGGCAATATAGTTACGGTTCGAAAGCGTGGCAGACCTCGCAAGACCGAAGATAAAAACATTGACCAGATATTTGACGATAGTACGGATACTGAAGACTTCATTTGTTTGAGTGATCAAGTCACGAATACAAATGTACAAGATTACAATAAAAAGAAATGTGTACAAGCAAGAGGAATGAATAAGGAAGATAATCACTCTGATACTGCAAGATGCAAACGCGGAAGACCTCGTAAGAATGAAAATAAAACCGTTCTTTCGAAATTAGAGAATAGCACGGAAGAGGTCATTTGTCATAATGTTACGACCGCGACTGTTGAAGGCGGTCACACTAATTCCCTTCAGTGTTACATTTGTTTCAAGCAATTTCTTTGGTTCGATGACCTGCAAGCTCATCTGAGCATTCACACCGAAGAAAAGCTATACGTGTGTCCGGTCTGTAAATGTGGATTCCGTGAATGGGATTCTTTGAAAACACATTTTCTTACTCACATTGGCAGTGATAAAGAGATGACCGAGGACAAAGAAACCAAACAATTAGAATCTCCCATAAATCTCGAAAAGAAAACTGTTAGCATCTCGGAAACCGAAAGTGTCGGCTTACCTTCAAAATTGAGTGAGAAACTCGCTGACGGTACACTTGAATCATCGGTTTGCAAATACTGCAAGACAGGATTTGTGGACGCCAAATTCTTGGACTCCCACTCAAAGACACATTTGTCTGAAAAGCCCTGGACATGTAACCATTGTCAAGAATCCTTTCACGATGCAACATCACTAAGATCACATCATCGAAATTCACACACTGCAGAAAAACATTGGATTTGTGATATGTGTAAGACACGATTTAAATCTACTTGCGGTCTTAACCGTCATTTGCTTATTCATGCCGGGAAGAAGTCATTCATATGCAACATATGTGGTAAAGGATTCACCCATAGACAAAGTCTCCAAACTCACACAAGGACACACACCGGAGTGAGACCTTTTAAGTGTAATATTTGTAGTAAGGGATTCAATCATAAGGGAAGATTCCAGTTTCATATGAAGTCACACATTGGAGAGAAACTGAGAAAAATTAGTGTTGATGAGCCAAGTACATCGACTAGACACGAGACACCAAAACCATTGGAATTCGAAGGAAATTGTGAAAAGAAATTGGCAAACGTTTCCGAGGGTATCCTTCCGCTACCAAGAACGAATGAAAAACGCAAATCGTTGATTTGTTATTGCTGTAAGACTGGTTTTACTAAAACCAACACATTGGAATTGCATTTAAAAGAACACACTCTCGAGAATCCATGGCTTTGTAATAATTGTCAAGAATCATTCCCCAAACAAGATGCACTCAAGTGTCACCGTCGAATCGCTCACACTGCAGAAAATGATTGGATTTGTATTGACTGTAGAAAACGATTTAAAACAGATGGTAGTCTCAACCAACATTTGATGTTACACATTGGAAAGAAACCTTTTAAGTGCAATATTTGCAATAAGGGATTCAATCAGAAAGTAAATCTCAAAATTCACCACAGAGTTCACACTGGGGAAAAACTATATATGTGCACACTCTGTAATAAACGATTTAAGTCTCCCAAGTGGTTTAAGAATCATGGCCAAACATGCAAACTAAAATCAGTTAAAAGTCGCACTGGAGGGAACTTGGAAATTCGACAAGGAGCTATAATCGTGGATTTAGAACAGGAAGTAGACAAAGAATCATCAGAACCACTCCATAACAAAATCATTGAACCTCAGGTTGAAGACAATATGGCGGCTAGAGCAGATGTACAGAATAAAACCCCCAATCCAGATATGTTCGATAAGTCAACCATTTGTAATTTCTGTAAGACTGGATTTCTTGAACTCAAAGCCTTGAAAATGCACATTGAATCATCTCATAGAGGTCAGAATCTGCGGATCTGTAATCATTGCCACGAGAAATTCCAAAATCAACTCAAACTTAAATCTCATCAGCGATTATCGCACACTGGTGAAAAACATTGGATTTGTCACATGTGTAAGAAACGATTTAGGGGTCGTTCACAACTCAACAGCCACTTGTTTTTCCATACTGGGGAGAGACCCTATAAATGTAATATTTGTCAGATCGGGTTTAATCAGATTTCAAATCTCAGCGTACATCAATCAAGAGTCCATAGAGGGGAGAAACCATACATATGTGGATTTTGTCACCAGCGATTCAAATATATAAATCGGTTTAAAAGACATGCGCGAATCTGTCTACCGAAGACACACGAGAGTTCAGAAAGTTTCTTTGAGGAAGAAGCAAATGGAAATGACGAGGAAGTTCGTTTAAATGAGCTCAGTGACGAGAAAAGTGCTTGTGAAATCCAGGTAACAAAAGTTGTACATGAATTTAGTAACGACGGATTAGAAAACCTTAGTTCTAATACATCTGGAGATAGCTACACACAAACATTATGTTTCTCCAGTAGTCTCTCCTCTTCGGTAAATACGAACACAGAAATTTTTCAAAATCAATTTGACATAATCGAAATAGCATCTCATCTGAGCCTTCACACAGGAAAAAAATCATATGATAATTTCAGAACACATTCACCGACTCTCACGGGAGAAAATTTTGAAAGCGAAACTGTAAGCATCTCAGAAAATGTCGTCTCACCTTTAAAACTGTATGAGAAATCCGCTGACGATACATCTAGCAAAACACCCATTTGTAATTACTGCAAGACAGGATTTCCTGACCCAACATTCTTGGAATCCCACTCCAAGGGACATTCGTCTGAGAAACCCTGGACATGTAACCATTGTCAAGAATCCTTTCATGAAGAAACATCACTCAAATCGCATCATCGAAATTCACACACTGGAGAAAAACATTGGATTTGTTATATGTGTAAGACACGATATAGCGGTATTCGCGATCTGAACCATCATTTGTTCGTTCATGCCGGGAAAAAGCCATTCAAATGCAAGATATGTGACAAAGGATTCACACAAAAAGCAAATCTCCGAGTTCACACAATGGCGCACAGTAGAAAGGAACGTTTTAAGTGCAATATTTGTAGTAGGGGATTCAATCATATGCAAAAACTCCAATTTCATATGAATTCACACAATGGAGAGAAAAAGACGAAACTTTTGTTTAAACGAAGAGCTGCGAGCGGTGATGAGCCAAGTATTTTGACTAGAGACGAGACACCAGAACCGTTGCAATTTCACGGAAATTGTGAAAGCAAAATGGCAAAAAAATCCGAGATGACCGAGAAACGAGAATCATTGATTTGTAATTGCTGCAAGACTGGATTTACTAAAACCAGTACATTAGAATTGCACTCAAGAACACACACTGATGAAAATCCTTGGCTTTGTAATAATTGTAAGGAATCATTCCTCAAACAGAAGGCACTCATATCTCACCGTCGAGTTTCTCACGCTGGAGAAAAAGATTGGATTTGTCATGAGTGTGGAAAACGATTTAAAACCACCGGTAATCTCAACCAACATTTGATGATACACACTGGAAAGTACCCTTTCAAATGCGATATTTGCGGCAAGGGATTCAATCAGAAGGTAAATGTTCAAATTCACAAAAGAGTTCACACTGGGGAAGAGCCGTATATGTGCACAGTTTGCAATCAACGATTCAAATTTGCCGACGCGTTCAAGAGGCATGGTCCAAGATGTAAACTGAAGTTAGTTGAATGTCAAACTGGAGTGAATTCCAAAATTCGACCAGAGTCTATAATCATAGATTCAGAAAAGCAAGTAGACAAAGAATCATCAGAACCCCACCATAATAAAATCATGGAACCACAGGCAGAAAACAAAATGGCTATAGCAGATGTACAGAATAAGAAGTCCACCAATCCCTTCCATAAGTCAACCATGTGTATTTACTGTAAGACTGGATTTCTTCAAGCGGAAACCTTGAAAATGCACATCGAATCATGTCATACAGGTGAAAGTCCTTGGTTCTGTAATCATTGTCAACGGAAATTCCAAAGTCAAGTCAAACTTAAATCTCATCATCGAATCTGGCATACCGGAGTTAACCATTGGATTTGTCACAAATGCAAGAAACGATTTAAGAGTCGTCTCGACCTTCTAAACAGACATTTGATTATTCATACGGGGCCAAAACCCTATCAATGTAATATTTGTAAGAAGCGGTTTAATCAGATAACAACTCTCAGAACACATTCAAGAGTCCATGCAGGGGACAAACCATTTATATGTGGAGTTTGCCAGGAGCGATTCAAATGTAAAACAGGGTTTAAAAGGCATGTGCAAAAATGTCTGCCGAAGACACACGAGAGTTCAGAAAGTTTGTTTGGCGAAAAAGAAAATGTTGCAAAAGAGGAATTGTGTTTAAATGAGATCAGTGACGAGAAAAGTGTCCGTAAAATCCACTTAACGGCAATTGTACCTAGATTTACTATCCATGGATCAGAAAATCGTGCTCCTAAAGTATCTTCTGATATCAACACACAAAAACCATGTTGCTCCAGTAGTCTTTCTTCTCAGGCTAATACAAGCACAGACAATGACGAATATCAATTTGACAAAATTGAGATAGCAGAAAAATCAAGTGAACCCAAACTGTTAAAACAGTCTGCTGATATAGACACAACTACATGCAGTAAATTAAGTGAAGAGAATCGAAGTCAAGAGTGGACAAGTTTTCTCGAAGTATTCAACGTCAAAGTAGCAAGGAAATTTTGAATTAGATTTGGTTTTTAGGTATAAACAAATTAGTCATGATTATCTTACTTACTTACTTAATTAATCCAATTATTTTCATTCGGGCATATAAATTTTTGTAAGAAATTGTAATTATAATTTCTACAATTGCGTCGGAATAGAATAAGTCTCTGTGATTTGTACACAGAATTCCTCATCAAACTCAATTCCCCAACTTATTCCAACTCATTTGTTACTTATCTAATTTTTTTTTGTTCAGTGATTTATCGCAACTCATATATAACCATTGCTCCAAGAAGGACAAATTAGTGAGTTACCGTTAAATCAAGTTAATTATAAACTAAAGAATTCTTAATAAACTAATTAAATCCGGTATTGGTTTGTCAAGTTCAAGATATTCCAGCTAGTGAATGCATTACCGAACCAAGTCAGCATTACAGGTAATTCGGTAACTTACCGCGCTAATTGATTTCGTAAAATTGACGATACAAATTATTTTCATTAATCTAATCATTCGCGAAGTTAGTTAAAAATGTGTTGTTTTATTACAGTTAGCATAAAATTGGTAACCAAAATTAAAACGTACATCCTTGACTCAGTTCATTTATACAAAGTGTATTTGAATTAGAATTTATTATTTATCATTATTCTACAGAGTGAACAAGAATGCTTGGACTTTTTTTCGAAACTTGTTCATTTTTCTTGTCATTATTCCAGTAGCCCGTTAGAATCAGGGCGGGCAATTGATTATTCCCGATTGCGATTCCAATTCTTTCTACGATTTTTTGAATACGGATTCGAATTTCGTTTCCGATTGTTTTGAATTCGGATTCCGATTATCAATTCTAATTCGGATTTAAAAAAAATTTCGATTCCGATTTCTGAATTATAAATCCCATTATTTTTTTTATGTATGTAAGGTAACGGTATGTAAGAAATTTTACTTCAATGATTGAAACGGATCATTATATTACAATTAATATGTTATGATGCCATGCCTATTTGGTTCTATGTTTAAAGTGACATTTAAATTCAAGATTTGTTTTGCCAAACCAAAACTCCGAAAAATCAAGGTTATGGTCACCAGTCAGTGTCGGCAATAAATTGACTACCACTGTTACTATTTGGGGCAACCACCGTTGCTAAATTTTTCTCTACATTTTCGGCCACCACATTATCGGAAACAAATGAGATACACATTTTATGGAGAATTTGTACGATTTAGTCCAGTGCGTTGACCAATGCGATGCACTGGAGCTCGATTTCAATTTCTCAATTCATTTTTTTGTCAATTTCTTTATAGCTGTAGAAATTAATGATTCTAGATCTACATTACCTATGCGCAAAGATTGATGTTACAGCCAGGCTAGAATTTATTGAGGATGTGATGTATTCCATCGACTTAGAATGAACACAATTTAATCGAATAATAATTTTGGATGGATTATGGAGGACCACAAGCTATAAAAATGAATTCCTGAAATAAAATACTATTATGTTCATTTAAATTGAGAAGTTAATGTTGAATCTTAGCTTGACTGTAACATAAATCCTTGTAACTACGCCAAAAATCCACCAAACAATTTTGGGTCTTTCTATACACTTTGTATACTCCTAATTTTATGGTACGACTGGGATTAATATGTTTCATTTACATTTAAATTAATATTAATTGGTTACCAAAATTAAAATGGTATGGTCTCCACGAGAAAGCGCATAATTGTTTGATCATATTTTGGCTGGTATAGTAACATGAAATTGTGTTACGGTTAGGTTGGAGTTATTGATGAATTTTGAAAACATATTTTATCAAAGTAAACCACAAACTAATTTTATTAACTTAAACCCGACATTAGTTTTTATTGATAAGTCCCACGGTTCCAAGGATTTTTATTTCGATGGTTTACGTTGATAAAATAAATTTTTAGAATTTATCAGTAATTCCAACCTGACTGTAACTTTTGATTGATTGATTGATTGATTGATTGATTGATTGATTGATTGATTTTTTATTAATGTGATTGACCAACGCATCCTAATACATTTAAGTACAAGTAGAATGTCTAAT
>JAQGCA010003242.1:0-12161 GCA_034698945.1 Protaphorura quadriocellata | reverse complement strand
TTAATAAAGATACAAACAAACAAGTGGGTCTTTCTTCAGCTTTCTACCTGTATCCTAATGGAGAAAGTGGTGAAAGTCTGAGTATGACCTCTCACCTCTGAACCCGAATGAATGAATAGAACGCGGGTGCTTCATTAGATCATTTACGGTATTATAATACCTCTGTTATCGCAGGTAACCAATTCGCATGGGACATCGAATAGAGGGAGTGTCAATACAGAAAAATAGCTCACTCGACACTCATATAACAGATGTTGATGAACGATGAAGGAATATCTCTAATTTAAGACTAAAACTAATGATCGAATTGAACAAAGATTTACCATTGAACAAAATGGTGGCTTTGCCTGCAGTCGGTGCTGGTAGCCAAGATGGTGGCGGTGAAGGTGCAGTGGCCCCTTCAGTTGGACTTGACGGTCCCCATTGTTGTTGATGGTTATTGGCAGTTGTAGAAGGCGTAGGCTTAATGCCTGATGGAGATAATACACTTGAAGTATCACTACAGTTACTATTGCTAATATTATGAGTTGCATAATGCCTAGTCGACGAAATATTATTGCTAACTGTTGCTTCGTTGTTGCTTTGAACTTGAACTAAAACAGAAGATGTTTTGTGAAGGATGCGTGCACTCGTGTTATTATTGCTATTACTACTTCGAGCTATTGCAACGGTTGTAGGAGCCGGTGGAAAATTTGTTGTTGTTGTTGGAAGTGACCCACGAAGATGTTTTCCTTTTTCATAGGGGACAGTCTTCCATTTTTTTGCCATCAAACACCGAGGCATTTTCCCCCTCTACACCACCTCCTCTAATTAAATTTGGCTAATTTCTCTTCCCAGTCCACCCGATTAAACTTTGACTACAATCACTGACTCTCAAAATAAAGTCTTGAAGCGATTGAGCAGGATAAACGGGGAACATTTTATATTATTGCATTGGAATATTTCGTATTTTAAAAATATATATACTTTTGTGGTAGTAGTATTTGTTTATCTGTTGCACGCCGTCTGTCCCTTGGGAGAAATGGGGGATTGGATTGGAATTTTTGTAGATGGAAATGTTGTAGAAGGTTGTGTAATGTAATGTAGGACAGGAAGGGATAAACGGAACTAAAAAATGTGAATTAATTATAAAGGGGATAGACAGAATTTAAGACTTAATTCGTTGCGTTTTTTACTCCTTGAGTCTTTTCGTCCTTAAGTGTGACTGGTGGGTAAGGTGTATAAAACCCGTTCTCGTAGCGTTTAACTTATCGGAAAAATTTTGTTGAGGAGAAAATGTGTCCAGGTTGAAAATTTTTGCGTGCGCATCGGAACTATCGATTGAAGAGCCCTTTCGTTCCGACTCTCCCGACTCCTGCAGAATAGATTTTCGTTAGTTCGTCGAGAAAGGCAGCAGGCAGGGAGCCAAAACTCGCTCTAGTTCTG
The DNA here is from genome assembly GCA_034698945.1 of Protaphorura quadriocellata. NCBI lineage: Eukaryota > Metazoa > Arthropoda > Collembola > Poduromorpha > Onychiuridae > Protaphorura > Protaphorura quadriocellata. Next base: position 10,736 of record JAQGCA010003242.1, on the reverse strand, counting down.
CATTCGTTTCCCTGCTCTTTCTCCCGTACTTTCTACATCTCTCTCTGGCATTTACAAATCTAGTCTAGATTCTAGATTCTAGAATCTAGCAGCTACGGGCGTACGTACGAACTAACGAACGGGTTTATTCGCACAGGACAGAGTGCTTCGGGGCGACGTCAATTGCCCTCTCAGCAGAAAATCACTTTTATGTATGTTACACACGTCCTACCAAACAGCAACAGCAAGTGTCCGTGTCCGTCGCCGGGATAAAACCCGGGTACGAAAAACACCAGTTGCCCATAGGCTTTAACACTATACTTCAAAAAAGGGAACCTGTAATAATGAGTAGAACTGAAACATGTGAGCATTGAAGCCACAGGCAAGAATGAACCCCATTCCTTCCTGTTAGGGTAAATACCTATCCACGATGGACAAAACGTTCCTGAATAATAATTTCAAATGCTACGGTCCATTAGTTACTCTTCAGAATTTTATAGCTTATTCTTCAAATTGACCTTTGGACAAATCACATTTATGTATAACTTATAGTGTTGACAAATTCGAACAGTGTTTTATTTAAACCAAGATAATTTGACAGAGAATAGCTTGTCTACGAATCTTGAATAAAGTAACAAATAATTTGAAATATTAATCACCGTAAGATATGATTTTTTTAAAAATATATTTTCCTGCCTTTATGTTAATTTGTATCAAGATTAGCTCAAGCTCATAGGGCCCAAATGGATTAAATAACTAAATTTATAATATATACAATGATGAATGGTAAGTATGTATGGTGGATTACAGTGGTAAATCCTTTCACTCACATCCGAACCTGGGGATTACCATATTCAAATGGGATTTACGTTTTTCAACAAAAAAAATTAGGCGAGAGAATTAATTATTTCTCCAAAATCTCCCGGGTTAATTGCATTTTATATTCAACCTTATGTGCCCTTTGCGCTATTTGGTTGGTCAATGGATCTACTGGCACCCTAATAAATTTTCTGTAAAAAAATATTTTCTTTCCTGTAACCTCTAAACCTTAGGCCATTTGGTTCAGGAAGGGCGAATGGTTAAGAACCAACCACCCTATACAGTGTATTTACGAAAAAGGGTAGAATTGTTTGATTGTTTTTTACATTGTTATTTTGTGTTCTACCCAGTCACGTCGAAATTATTGGGACAATTTGGACTCAATTCCAATGAGTTTGAGTAGCGCGACGTGGCGAGGAAATATTTCAACTGGATTGTGATGTCAATCGCCAGAACCCTTCCTAAAATACCATCTAATGTGCTAAATAACGGTTCGGTTTACGTTACGATGATCAAATGTTATTGAATGGAATGAAACGATGACTTTCACTCATATCTCCATTAAAACTTTTGACTCAACAGTATAATAGTATAAATTCCCTAACCCAATCTTAGAGTCACCGAGTTACATACATGACGGTGACTTACGTGGATGTGACCATCTATGTACGTAATCTTATTTACTCGGCTCGGGAGAAAATTAGAACTGAATCACGAAAGGTAATCCAGTCTCGACAGTATATCATTGTTTAGTCAAAGAAAACAAAAAAGAAATATATCCTCATAATCTCACTTTCCCCGAGAATGCACGATCCCCGCAACAGAACTGACGAAAATTCACTTGCTCAGAATTTGTTTATTCATAACTTAAATTTTTTTTTCAGGGTAAAACATACGGTGATGCCTTGTCTGAGATCCTATTTGAGTTGATCTTTCTTACGATGTATTCAACTTTTATAGCTTTCCTCTTGGGTTACAAGCCCGTAAATAGATATTAGTCATCCTGTACTAAGATGTCAAGTGCCAAGGCAATAAGGCATAAATCAGAACCGATAATAGGAAATCGTAATTCAAACTAATTTTGTGTGTTGGTAGAATAATAATCCTGACCACTGCGAATTGACCTGAAGGTTTCTGTTGTATTGATTTATATCCTCGATGCTTAGTATACGTGTTATATTTATACAATTTAACTTGGGCACTTTATGTGGACATTGAAAACCAATTCCCAAGCATCCGCCGATTACGATGACATTTTCAAACTCGAACAAGTTGTCCCGTAAACTCATGTTCTCTTGCTGTATATTTTCAACACTTTGAAATTATGGTGATGTGCAGACTCGAGTTGTAAAATGAAACCATTTCCAAGTATTCTCTCCGTTCTAAATTCACCTTGCAGTATGCTAAAAACTTTGTGTCTGTCACGGAATCAATGTCAAAACCTGCTTGTAATTCATGTGCTACATCAGTTTTTCCCGATGATTAACGAATCTATTCGCAATAAATGGCCAAAATCCACATTTTTTGGCTAGAACTTCGCCTTAGATATGAGTTTATTTTCTTAGGGTTAGAAGTACTGCCTGAGAAAGTTGCGTGGAGGTCGTATCGCAAACTATTATTTACGTTACATAGTCTTTACAAAGTGGCTGCACATTTACAACATCAACGACTTTTTCCTAAAGTAGAATAAACAAATTTGGACATTACAGCAAAGAATATCACGACCGCTTTTTCTTAGCAAGGTTTGTCTCAAGTTTTATTTGATAATCAAAATCATTCGAGTCATCAAAGTTAATTTTCTGTATTAATGAATAAATCTACGCATAATCGACTTTTCTCAGAGTACATAGTTCAGTTAATGGTGTTGCAAAAGCGGGAAAAGCACTTGTGACTTCAGTCAGAATAGAATTTTAATTGTATACTTTGGATGATAAATAGGATACAGCGATGGAAAAGAAGAATCGGATATCAATGAAGCCAATTTAATAAAACGAAGTATTCAATTTAATACCAAGTTCTAAAAGTTAGAACGTTTATCTTCAGATAGTATTAAATATATTGTAACGAGATTGATTTAGATGTTGGCTGGAATGGTTTAAAGTACGGGAATGACTTAATTTTGAATACAGAACTTGTTTATCAAATTGTTTTAGCAAAGCATTAAGCAAGTATATATTCGTAGTTAAAAGCGGGACAGTATTGGACAATTCTACTAAAGCTTTACACCGTAGACTGACAGTAAACTAATTTATTGTGGACATAATTTGTCAATCCAATGACCAACCCATTCAAAACAGTCCATCTGAGGACTTGCAGGACGGCCTCGTAGAAGTCTTCATCATAATCCATTCATCCATTCAAATCTCATAATTAGAGCAGTTCTGTTCATCCCATCCAGTTCTTGTGAGAACATCAATACACCATTTATCACTCAGGATTTCGGAATTCCAGAAACTCCAATCATTTGCTCTCCCGTATTCCCAAAACATTCCTATACCTTCAAGCTCCGAATGAGAGCTCGTGAGATGTTATCGGAATGAGAATGAATCAGATGATCCCATTGATATGAGTTGTACAGGAAAGTTGCAATTTATGAGATTCAATAAAATCTTCACGTGATTGTCATAAAAAATCCAAGTTTATGTTTAAATTCAACTTTCCCAAACCCTAAATCTTGTGTAGTGTAAAGTTTCAGCTATTATAAAAAAACTCGGAGACTTTGACATCTTGGCCATGGTGGCCCCTAAGCTCAAAGACTAAAGGTAATGAATCGATGAAAGATGGCTTTACGTAAGACAAAGAAATTGATGAATCTTCTGTATAGTTTTTCAAGGCGAGAATCTCTCGGAAGGTACATTTCATTGTCGATTCATGACAACCGATTCATGGGTTTTCTGATTGACTTTGTCGAATTGAAAGAATGGAATCATTCATGAAGGAGTAGATTTAAGGCTGCATAAAAATATTTTATTCTTGTGCTAGGATTGTCAAGTAGTGGCCGAGTCGTTGTCTGTTTTTAAAAAAGTAAGAAAGAGACTCTTGTCCGGCTTCGGCCGTCTTGTTGTCTGGCCCGTCTGGCCATACCGTATTGTCACATGCTACCATCCGAGCTTGTTCCTCCTCCTCCCTTGGATTCCCCGCCCCCAACTCCGCCACTCAATTCTTCACTTTCGGATCGATGTGGTGAGTTTCTCCCCCGCGGTGTTAACCCTCGGAAATCCAACTTGTACTGAAATTACATAACAAACAGGACAGAAATCTTAGTTATTTTGGCGATATGTTCTGGGGAATTTTAAGAGAGTTAACGATTTTCTCGGTGAAGAGTAATATGGTCCATTTTCTCGTCGATACGTCTTTAGGAGGGTCAGACCAAGGATCAGAGAGCCGATTAGTCGATATTTTAGTGCAAACAAAAGTTATAAACGTAAATAACACGTTAATAAAGAATCTGATCCAATTTTCGGAGAAATCGCGGTAACAGTAACTAATGCGTTTATCGGAATTTCATAAAGCGGTGATTCCATGAAGATTCTTTGCAATGCCGACTGCAATGAACTTACGGAGTCAAATTAATAAAGTTTGTTGAGCACTATCGGAGTTCATTCACAGATGAACCGTGAAGAATACTGGCTAACATTTTCTAGAAATTTAAGACTTTCTGCTGTGGTGAATCGCCTCTTCGGTGATTGTATAGACAAAATTGCATAGGCTCGAGACTACTTACTTTGGAAGCACATTCGAAGCAGTATGTGACAACTTTGGAGATCACATTCATTAAGTTCTTCGTTTCTTGGATGACTGAGTCTACTTTTGTAAAAGTGGCAGCCTTTCCAACCGTTGGGGTTTTGACGTTGAACTGAAGCTGCTGAACTCGCGTCGGAACTTCGTCTACTTTTTCTAGTAAAGTCTTCTTATCTGTACTTGTTGGCACCTGGAGTTTGAAAGAAAAAGTACTTAAGTCACCTGTACAGTTGTCAGAAATCCTATCTTACTTTCAGGTATTGTTTGAACGATAATTGTTGAAAATATCTCTGTGGTCTATTTCATTAGTGTTAAAAATTGTGTGTCAAACCGTGTATGAGAACTGTCGGACGACTTTGTACAGCTGATTTGCTTCTTCCGCAAAATATTCCGCTTGTGTGAAAAGGTCTTGCGTTGTCTTGAGTGCACCTTCACCTTTCGTGAACTGGTACATGTTGTATGCCATATTTGACATAGTTTTTGCTCTGTTCACAATGTCATTGTTTCCATTTCCATCTGGCATATTCTGCTGTCCCCATTTTTCCGTTTCAGCCTCCAGGTCAGAGGTTAGCATTTTCATTTCCTCACCACTTTCCGCGATTTTAGCTTGTTCCTGTGCAGTAAACTCAATTAATGACTTATTACTAACTTATTGGGGTCGGGTTTATTGTCGTTTGGTGCAGGGATTCTAGCGACCTTGACAGGCCTTCAAGTTTTTTCGATTAGAGAAACTGAAACAAGGAAAAGTGTTTACTTCCTACAGGAGAAACCATAATTATAAGAAAACTTCGCCAAACACTTCTTGTGTTTCTCTGTGTTCTGAAATGTGATTTTACGAAATGTGTTACAAGGTGGAAATATGACACATTTGCTTTTATTTGAGAGTATCCAAAGCGCAATAGCGTGTACTTTTAAAGAATCTTGGATTTCAGGGCTTATAATTAATTGGACAACTGTGCAAGCAATTATGTTTGTTTCTTAAGTTAGATTGCAAAAGGTGAAGCAAAAGTGTGATGTGCTCTTTGTTTCCAAGAAGAGTACTTATTTGAGAACCGTGCAAATGAGAACATTTAAACTTCCACTTTACCTCTGAGTCCAACTTCACAGCTTTCAAAGGTTTCTGAGTGGTGCCATGTTTCTAGAAAGAATAATATTTTATTCATAAAATTAAGAGAATTGATTTACAATAAAGACACTGAATAATGAAGAAAAATAATTAGACGAACAGTAATAGCAATAATAATAATAGGCCTAGCACAAGTTATAATTTGGTTTACAGAAAATCAAAAAATTCTACACAGTACTTGGGCCAAATTATGTGATTATGTGTGCCTTGACTCTTGAAGGGTCACGGCAGGTCAAATAGGTAAGCAGTTTCAGGAGTCTCATGTATACTTACAATTTTCCCAGTACAACTTTCGTTTACAATAAGTTCGTTTGGAATTGAGAACAATTATTGTCTATCTTGCAGGCGGTTGTAAATGCAATCAATACATTGAAATGTTGACTGTCTCACATTCCGGACACGCACTTTCATAAATTAAAAGAAATGTTCAATGATGATTCCAACTAATTCCATAAAATCAAAACCACTGTAAATCTTCCAATGAACGCCCTGCGTTTATTCTTAATTGAATATTTGGCCCTGCGTTTATTGCAACAACTCTGTACTTCGAGTTGACAGCATGTTATGTATTAACGTTATTCTATGATGTACTGTGTGCCTAGAAAATTTCATCGTCTTTATCCAGGTTTGAAATATACGCTCTACGGCAAACCACATGATCCGGCGTTTATTTGAGACCAGCGTTAATTTCCAAAAATGGGAATTTGACCGGGCGTTTATTCGAGACCGGTGACAAATCGAGATCGGCGTTTACTTGAAGATTTATTACCACAAAATTAAACCAATCGGGGCATACCTACACTATTACCCATACGACCTACCGTAACGCTTAAAGGGAAACTATCTGGTACCACTACAATGTGGTCAACACTAAACATGGTCAAAGCCATAAGGTGTACCACATATGTACCAAAAAATTTGGACCAATCGACTCATATTTATACTGTTACCCATAGGAGTTGTTGGCGGCCTTTACGCCGGCCGTTTTATATTTGGACAAATAGCGCTAAAATGCAAAATGGGATAGGATTGGTGGAACGAGAAAGTTCCTGCTCGTTAAATATCGCATGCTGAAATAGAGAGGTTAATGCACGAAACTTCTGTTAGCCTTTTCTCAAAATTACTTTCTACTTTTATAAATCCCCAAATCCCTTGACAAGGAATAAAGTTGAAAACTCACTCCAGGTCTTGGTAGTGACGTGTATACTTGCTTTTCAGCGGCAACGCTTTGACACGATTCAGTAACTTCATTGCTAAGATTCCGCACGTCTTCCATGAGCAACTTCCACATTTCAACAAATGTTTCCAGATTGTCTTTCGCTATTTTGGACGTAGGGTTTGAGCATAGCGTCCGTGATGCCACCGCAATTTGAGGACCGTATATCCTTAAGTTTATTTCGGCATATTTGGCTCGAACGTGGAGTGATACGGTAGGACTTACGTGTCTTAATAGTTTGCATACCTGATTCATTAAAAATTGTTTTCAACCCATTTTTATACAGTACCATATTATCAATTTTGACGAAGTCAAGGATTACTTCTTGTGTGTGATCAAGATATTCTGAGAAACTATCTGCAACTTCTTCCAGCCGTTCCACATCAGTCGTGAGTGCCGCATTCCGTAGTACCGCAACCAATTCTGCAGCATCTCTGGATGACCGAATAACGTCAGCGGCCTGAAATTATCAGAAAAATATTAGCAAGACGAGGAAAAATGGGCTTGCGCTTTCAATCATTAAGGAATGTTTGCCTTCACATAATAGTTGTGCACAATTGATAACGAATTCTCTTGCCGGATTGTAAGATAATTAATAAACGGTTGCCTCCGATACACAGATACAAACAAACTTGCCAGACACTCCAAAAATTCTTACTATTATACCCTGGAGTCACTTTTCTGGCCGACATTTCAACAGTCAGTTATGATATGCATATGTGACACCAGAGAAGCAATGGCCTGAACGCCTGAAGCAATAAATATGCAATTCGTACACTATGGCTCATGGCTGCGTCTTAATATAAATTCCATACACAGTAACTACGGATGACGTAATAACCACCGAAATCGCGTATTGCAAATTTAATGAATCTAGAATATTAGTGATTTTTTCTACTTCTAGTGCCAATCGTAAAGTTGTGTTCTTCAAAATTTCGTGAGAAATAAACACGTGTTGTATTGAGCTTCGCCAATGGGGGGGAGGGGGTTCTCGGAAGTTACTTTTCACCCTTTTACACAGGCGCATGATGATATTTCCTCCTCTGGAGGTTTCGAAAGAATGATAGATGACGAACGGCCGGAGGGAATAAGAAATATGTAAATTTTCTCATATTTTTCATGAAATATAAGGAAAATTACATTAAAATAAGGTGCGAACTCGTCCGTACGGGGGTTAGTTGTCATGAGTAAGTTAAGTAGTAAAACCAACTGTAGAGATCCCATGATGTTATCATGTGTACTGGAACAGAAATCTCATTGGGATTGGAATATACATTATATATTTCGACTCTTCGGGCTGGTCTTTGAATAATTCTGTTTTACTGAGTGCACTTCAGTCTACTTTTTGTAGTAGTGCGGCTGGATTCGGTAGTTAGGCCTCAGCTTGGAAGAAGGCATTAGAATGTCAAGGCTATTTCCTGGCAAATTGGATTTCGACAACGACAGAAAGGAAAACGAGTCTTGTTCCTCTTGTAGTGTTGCAGATGCTGAAAATGCGTCAAACTATTTCGAAACCATCCTTGAATTTGGATCAGATAGAGCGTGCAGTAACTAATACAAATAGCATTCCCTCCCGATTAGAGACTTGCATGTGAGTGGTCTAACGTCTAACTTAAAATTCGAGAGTGAACTCGAGAGATGAATTGAAGTGAGAAGATCCGACAAATTTAATTAACTGACAAATGAATGGGTTCTTTTCCGAGGTAGTGTCGTGTAGAATACAATTCAAGTAAACGAGGTTGCTAACGATAAGTTATTCGCGATTCCAATTCCAACTGCAACATGCAACCACAGAAAAAGTCTATTAGACGTCTAGTTTATCACTGACGTCTCTAACCCTGACATCGAATTCACTCGATTCTTGACGTTTCCCATATATTTGTATTGTTTCGCATATGAAAATTCCAAATACAAGCTATAAGTCTCCGGAGAATCAAATAACGGATACTTATAAAAATTACATCCACTAATCAACTCTCCCCCGCGAGGCATGATTAAACCTAATCGTAGATCAGTTCCAAATCCATTCGGTTTACAAAACCATGGGAGTCAAATAACGGATATCTATAAAAATTAGATCCACTAATGTACTCTCGCCCACGAGGCATGATAATGTCTACAAAATCCCAAGTGACGAAGGAATTTCGGTTTATTGGCCATGTAAACAAAGTTGCTACGCTATTTTCTATTCGAAATGTCAGACCACAAAAACCTGCTCCGCATCTAGTCCACCACTAATGTTTCTGACCATGACATATCGAATTCATTCCTTACTTACATAATTTGACATTTGGAATTTATGCGGTTTTCACAACCCAGTAACGTTGAGCATTAATTCGCTCCGAGTGAGTAAATGACAAGAAAATGTCAAGGTCTTATTCTTACTTGTAAAATTGCTGTATTTTGAAGTTGAGCTAGTAATTCCCTTGTAGCGTTTAGTGTGTCATCAAGGGCTTGCTCCAGTTCTCCACAAGGACTGTCTTTTTGTTCGGGTAACTGCTGCTGCTGTTCCTAGGCAAATTGTAATCGATTAAAGTTTAAAGCGTTAGCGTCCCTTGAAGAAAGAGAGCTTCTCACGGGTTCGGGTTCGGGCAATGGGTTTCGGCTAACAGGTTTCGGGTAAGGGTAACGGGTTTCGGACTCGGAAAGTGTTGGGACCGGATCGTGTTTTCAGAATCCATAGATTTTCGGGTTCGCATCAACCTTTTCAGGTCCGATTGTTTTCGGATCGGGTTTGGATGACCTACCGGGTTCGGGTTTGGTTTGGACCCAATCCGACCCGCGAGAAGCTCTAGAAGAAAAATTAAAAGCGTACTTTCAGGAAATTGGGGAGAAAGTGAGAGAGACCAGGGACAAACGGAGTGTGGGATGCGGGCTCATATATATTAAATACTTACACGTACAAGTCCAGCTCTTAAAAGTTGATTCAACTCAAGTCTGACTCTATCACATAGTAACAATATATTTTCTCTGTGCTCATGAGTCGTGTACGCAGAGTCCGTAAAGTCCTGAGTAATGTAAATATAAGACATAAGCATTAGCGATAAATATCAAATTATCTGTACGGCATCCGAAAAATGACTACACACACCCTGGAGTTGCTTTCAAAGACGATATACAATACGCAAACTATCAAAACAATATGCATCAGAAAGTCTCAGACTCGATCAAGCAACAGTACACTTCTTGGTCGATTGGTAAATTTTTATCAATATTCATTAAATAGACGAGAACTATACCTACCGTATTTATTTTATTAGTAGCCGGGGTCTAATATAAGCCGACACGCCGGGTCATTTTTAACTTTTGACTTTCTCCGTATTGCCCAATGGAGAAAATGCTACGCCCTATTTAGACTGTTTCATATACCGTTCCCATTCATTTTTCATTCAAGCTTTCATTTCTTGCTCGAATAATCGGCTCGTATTCTGCGCCATGGAGTATAAACTCTAAGGCGCGTTCCGCGGAATTTTCTTCGAAAGTCTCCGTCAACTTTTTTAAAAGCTTTTGAACTCTGAACTGCTTTGAACGAGTAGAAGCCCGGCCTTCAGATAAAAAAAAATACGGTAAACCAAAAGAGATGCGAACGGTACGTTTCAAATGAACCTTGAAAATGAAAAAATAATAATCCCGATAATGAAAGTGATCCAGAGATCTTAATCAGATAGCGTATTTTTGAAAGATATTTCTCTCACACCAGTGTCTTAAATCATCCGTAAAAGTCTCTCACAACTGTATCTTGGATTTAGTTTGGTACCCTCCCCACTGTGCGGTTCAGAGCCGAAGCTTGGTGTGTGCGACTGCGTGCATCCGCACAAGGGCGCGAGCTGATGGGGGCGCAAGAAAATTGAAAAA
>JAQGCA010003241.1:0-12161 GCA_034698945.1 Protaphorura quadriocellata | reverse complement strand
CAGTTCAAGTTCATGGTCATAGTTACGATAAGTCAACTTGAAGGTTAAAATGATAGATAAAGGTAAATGAACTAAAAATCACAATTAATACAATAACTTACATAAGATAAAAATAACTCAAATTCTTTCAACGACTCAACACGGATCCTTCGTTCGGATTTCACTCTCATCAAGTCGGAGCTTGGATTTTTGCCGTGATTAATCACGTAAGTTCCCTACCTAAATTCTTATTTATATTTCCACATAGCAGCACCCTCTTGGTTGGGAACATGGGAACTTTTTGTAATTGAACTCCGAAATCGCTTACCCTGAACTCCACTCCTAGACGGTTTATTAATTCATACAACTTTTCGTTTATCATTGTCTAGCGAAGTTACACCTTCATTTTGTGAGTTCAATTTCGATATATAAAGAGTCAGCACTGGAGAAATACTAATTACTCGTCAATCCCATCACTAAATTACTAAATTTGTATTTTACTCATTACAGTTTTCTGCAATCCACGTATTGATCGTTTACATTCGCAAACGTGTGATTAAAACGGCGGACTGTACGGACGGTAAGGAACGAAGATTTTACAGTCTGGTTCATAACTATTTGACTCTTGCATGTTCTGAACCACCGTGTTTTCACAACGGCTGTTTATTTTCGTTGATTTTGAATTATTCTAACTTTTGTCTTAAATAGAGTCGAGTGGAACAAAGACGGCGGAAACGGTCATCGTCTTATTGGGACTCATTTTCAACTTTTTCCTTCAACAGGTCTTAACGTCAGCAGTCGCTGAGGTACGCTATTCATTACCTAGTAGATAGAAATACAAAACAACGTTAGAAATGAATGATTTTAGTTGACATATTGTGGGGACCCGTAAGGCGATTCTGTCCATATATGAGTGACTATAAGTAGAGAATGATTCATACGAATCGGTTCCCTTTTTCATTGCGAAGTACTCTACGGCTATAATTTAAATCTAAAACAAGTTATATTCTCTGATTCCAGGAACAATTAATTGTTTGTCGGATTTGGTTGGTTCTTGAAATTTTTGGAGGTATAGTCTGGACTTTCGGCGTTTACGTAACATGTGGTACCTGTGGTAAAGAGATAACGTCTACCACTACGACTTGCATTACTTTGGCGATGGTTGCAATCATTTATCAGTTATACGTGTACTACGTAATCCGTGCCTTCACGTTGTCACTTGATTGGCAGAATAGAATGGTGTCAGGTGATACCAACGCTGGACCAGTAGATGAAGAAACTCAAACTGTGGACGCCGGTAATCTCAATTTAACACCGGATGGCACGAAAATCGCCGCAAATGTACCATTGCCTGACCCTGGAGCTCTGAATTCTCAAATGGGAAATAAATCTCAGCGTCAAGGTCAAATTCCAAGTTCTGTCATCTAGGGAAATCCTTCAGAACATTACCCTACCCTGGCTGGATTCCAGTCTTACCACTTAATCTCCGGAGCAGCGAGAAAAATATAGATGTAAAAACAATTTTAACATAAAATACTTGATGATTCTAATCCGAATTCGAAGTCTAAATTCCTGGAATTATAACTTGTGCTGAAATTAAGTTGCTTCCTACAAATCATGAGAACGAGAATTGAATAAAGAGATTAAATATTTGTGAACCTTACCTTTTTTTTGCTTTCCTGACCTCATGGTCACTATTAAATGGGTACCAACGATACAACATAGACAACCTGAAGGGTAACAAACCTCACTTTGGTCCTAGTCTTCCAATTTGAACATCCATGGTTTGGTTTATGATCGTGTATTGATGGTCACAGGTTAGCGTAGTTAACTGGGTGGCGCAATTGGTACGGCACAGTAACACCAAAGACAAGAGTGTAGTAATTTATGCTACAAATGGAGATGACTACCTAAAGGCTGTTACTTCACAACAATATGGCGATAAACATGAAAACAAAATTCCTGAATTCAATTACCCGATTACGAATTAAATTTAATGAAGCTGAGGTCATCAAAAGTTTTCTGCTCTTGACGAGTGGCTGTAATATATGTTCCCCGGGGCGAAAATTATAAAATGCCCTCAAATATTAAAATATTTCATTTACACGATTATGTGGCTCCGTGAAAGTTGGCTAGGAACGGCTGAATATTACCTGATGGTAATTGGCTGTAAAATCCGTATCTCGTTTACCACAAAACGTTATTTAACCTATGTCCATGTACCTGTAGACTAAACGCGAACGTTCTCGACGAATGACCTTCATGTAAGTTTCTCAAGAGGTCAGTATGGCAAATGGCAATATAACATCAAGAACGTCGCAAAATCCTACGGACGCGACGCCACAAGAACTGTGCGGTGTTCATCCGAGCCGAATTCATACCATGTGTAGTAACCATTCGAATGAAATCATTTATTTATTGCATTTATATGCACTGAAAAACATAACTTCTACAAAGCAGATTAGAAGAGTATATTGTGCATCCTCTCATAATGATAGGCTTCAAGAACATATATACCTAATGTTAATGTATATAGTCACGAGAGTCAGGACACTACACGATAACGCGACTTTAAGACTTAAGAGAACCCATTCAACAATTCCAAGCTGAAATCGTGAACATCATGAATTTTTTTTCCTTTGCTTTTGCTCAGAGTCAGTAAATTGATTCTAAATCTTGAAGTTTTTTGTTAGGTGGTTTTTTCCCACTTAGTAAGGTGTGGTTATGAGGTATGAGCAGTGGATCTGAGTTGCAATAATTGAGCAACTAATTCATGGATAGTATTTCCTTTGGAATTTCTATCCAGGTCCTGCAACAGGATTTTTTCCCGGGCTTAACGACCCTGCTTTTGTGAGTTTATAAAAGTCGATAAATTGCTCATGTCTCTGATTGCGTCTTAGTAAGTGGTTAGTTACGTACTATTGGATATTGAAAATTGGATTTTTGTAATTCGGGTTTTGTGAATTAGATTTAATTGGTATTTTGAATTGGATATATTGGCATTTGGTATAGATTAGTTATTGATGTTGTGTCGCTGAATTAAGCCATTCTACTTATACTTAAATGTATCAGGATGCGTTGGTAAAACACGTTAATAAAGAATCAAATCAAATCAAATCAAATCAAATCAAATCAATTCTTTATTAATGTCATAATGTTCCATATAGTCCATACAGTTCAGTATATTAACCAAATTGATTTCCAATAGGTGTCACATTATTCCGCTCCGCTCAAACTCTTCTGATCAACAAGGCTTATTCAGCAGATAAAATAATTCTGCGCCAAGGAACATTCCTTATACGGCGGTAAGAGTTTTGATCGGTGGATTTGGTTACATTGATACATGTGTTATCATAATAATACTCACACAACACAAACTGGTATGTTTCGCTCAATCGAAAATAAAAATAGACTAAAAATCGAAAATTGTCCGGTTTTGGAAGCTCATTGTAGCTTTGTGTAGTTTTAACAAATATTACTGAATAACCTCGTGTAGTTTTATTCAATGCAACTTCTGAGTGTTGGAAAATATTTGCAATAGAAATACGACATTCGACTCTACAGTACGGAAATGAAATGAGGTTTTATATGTTATCGCTTGACTCCGGTAACCTTAATTCTTCACTGAATGTAGCAAACGAATATTTTGTTTCAAAACTCGAGAAATTATTGTTTTTGAGAAAATGGAGCGTTTTTAGCCCTGTATAGCTTTGTAAACGTCCGGCGCTTTGAGAATATTCATATTCCCGGGAATATGCCCGGCCGTTTAGTTTTTAACGTCCGGCGTGGCGCTTAAAATGTAAAATTTTTCTGGAAACGGGATTTGGTTTATGTTGTGTGCCGGAGTGGCGCTGGCGCAGCAACGGAGCAGAGTAAGTAAGAATGACAATGAATTTGACAATACAAATGACAATGACCCGTTTCTCCAATAATGATTACCAAACTATTGAAATACACTCAAATCAAATCAAATCAAATCAAAGATATTTATTCAAGTGTCACCACACTTATGGAACTAGTGGGAGAGTGGGACAGTTTTGGAACTTCTTACTTGAAAGTAAAGTAATAATTCGGGAATAGTTGATTAGTTGAGTCTTGAGGAAGGCCAAATCTACATTTTTCAGAAAGGACAAAAATTGAAAGTTAGTACGGGCAAACCAAAGTCATAACAATCAGAAGACACTTTAACTACAGTTTAATTTCCCTGCATGGGTTCCTTTCACGAATCTTCGAAGTTTTCAGAATGATCTGCAGAATGTGTCCGAAATTGAAGCGCCATGTTGTGTGCCTTAATGTACACCTTGTAAAAAGCTAATCAACAAGTTTATTTACCTCGAGTACTAGCACCTAGTACAACTAACAACGAGAAGAATTCGTCTTCTTTCTGAGGTTACGCCCAGCTTCAGATCTCATGTCGTGTTGGAAGTGGAATGTTTCTAATTCGAATTTAACGTTTTCATTTCATTTAAACTTCGACGTATTTCTTGTATTATTTGTCCTAAGAATTTATAATTGATAATGTATGTTTGCTTATGTTTATAGTTCGTATGTCAGTTTGGGTCAGATGAAAGGGTGTCATTTTAGCGCACAACAGATTATATGTAATTCACGACAGAAAATATGAAATTCACGACAGAAAATATGAACGCACGAGGCACGACAGACAATATGAACGCACGACAAATAATATATTTGCACGACAAATAATATATTTGCACAACAAATAATATATTCGCATGACAAATAATATATTTGCACGACAAATAATATATTTGCACGACAAATAATATATTCGCACGACAAATAATATACTCACACGACAGATTATATGAAATTCACGACAGAATTTACACGACAAATTATATGAAATTCACGACAGAAAATATGAAATTCACGACAGATTATATGAAATTCACGACAGAATTTACATGACATATTATGTAAAATTCACGACAGATTATATAAAATTCACGACAGAAAATATGAAATTCGCGACAGAAAAAATGAAATGCACGACAGAAAATATGAGATTCAAGGCATAATTCACGCTGTAAATTATATGAAATAAGGTATAATAAGTTTAACCAGCACATATGAGAAATAAATTTTTGACAAAGCACGTCACCAAAGCTAAATTATGTATGTGAATTCTCAGCGTCTACATCTCCTTGCCGGTTAAGTGACACAGTGTGACACCATTTTCTGCGTCGTGTCTCGTGTGGTCGTCAATTTAATCGCCGATGCCACGCGCTTCAATTTTGTGGTGTGTACTAATTCGTTTGTGGTGTAATTCATGTACCTTGTGCAAATATATCATTTGCAGTGCAAATATATTTTGTCGTGCGTTTATATTTTCTGTCGTGCGTTCATATTTTCTGTCGTGAATTTCATATTTTCAGTCGTGAATTTTATATAATTTGTCGTGCTAATTTTGTCGTGAATTTCATATAATCTGTCGTGATTTTCATATTTTCTGTCGCGAATTTCATATCTGTTGTGATTTTTATATTTTCTGTCGCGAATTTCATATAATTTGTCGTGCGAGTTCTGTCGTGAATTTCATATAATCTGTCGTGAATTTCATATAATCTGTCGTGAATTTCATATTTTCTGTCGTGAATTTCATATAATTTGTCGTGTGAGTTCTGTCGTGAATTTCATATAATCTGTCGTGCCATTATATATTTCCCCAGATGAAATGAGAAGTGCAGTTTCTGTCACTACTCAGTACTCACTACTAGAGACTAGAGACTCTGATCTTTTATTCTTGAAAACTTGAAATTCATGGCACGCGATTTCAAAAACGAAGAGCACGCTGATTCGCACAGCTGACAATTCATAATACAGATTTGCGTTGGAATAGGTTTTATCATTTCCATTTCGTCTTAAAATTGAACTTAATTACTTGACGTAAAAATCAACAAGTAGGATAGGTAGAATGGTGTATTGTTGCATTCCGTTGTGCACTAATGGTTACAGGCGTAAAGAAGATTCTTCTGGACTAAAATTCCATCGATTCCCACCCGATGAAGTTGAATGCAAGAAGTGGATAAAATTGATCAGGTAAGATAATAATAATTAAAGGAAGTACATGGATAGTCAAAATACTTTAAGAAATTGTTAGTAAAATAAATTATGTTAGTTTATATCCAAAATTAATGCGATAAAAGTATTTCGCCGTTTGGTCTGGTGAAGATTTATTATTTTCTCAGGCGGAAAGATTTTGTTTGGACTATGAATTCCGTCATATGCAGTTGGCACTTTCACCAAGGAAAACAAAATGGATCAACGAGATTTCATTGGAACAAGAAAAAGGATATTACTCTAAACGGTCTGGGCGACAGTCTTGGTAATCTGACACGTTTCTTTCATGCAATAAGTCATTACCAAACGAACATTACGAAGCATCATATACAATTTGGTTCTAGAATTTCCAAAGCGGCGGAAACGGAAACCGGCGTCAGTTTTAGACACAGATGCAGTAGATACGTTCGGATCACATACTCATCCTGACAGTACGGGTAGGTAGTATAAAATTAAACTTATCATTTCCGAAATGCACTTTGTATCTGAGAAACAAAATTATACATTGCAGACTTAACCGAAGTTGAGAAGAAGCTAGCAATGTCAGGGGAGAAACTCAGACAACAGACTCAAGAAATTAGTAAACTGAAGCAAGATTTATTTAAATCAAAGCAGATGATTGTGAGTCTCGGTGTTGACCTTGGCATTGAAAAAAATGAAGCTACTCGAGAAATTGAGATTTATCGAAAGTTCGAAACTCAAACGCTGGTACTGAAAGCCAAAATAAGAAACTTGGAGACACTTTACAGACTCACAGTGCAAAAGAAAGCCCCTACTTTCACGGCCGACATTGAAGAAAGGGACGGAAGTTTAATTTCAAGTTTTACATGTTTACAATTTTGGTCATCTATTAATTTCTTGACGAAGGCTCTCGAACTGCATGGAATTAATTATAAAGAAACTAACGTCTTGTGTTTGTCACTAAAAGATCAAGTATTACTTTTTTTGATGAAACTGAGACTGGACTTGTCAAATAATGTACTTTCAAAGTTATTCAATGTTTCGAGTGCAACCGTGTCAAGAATATTTGATACATTATTGAATGCAATATATGAATTCTATTACGACGGGGAGGGTCCGCTCACTAGAATCCCTACAACTGCCAATTCAAATGTAGACAGACAAATAAAAGTGGGAATCAGCATGGCAGGAACATTCGTACTTTAGCGCGCGTAACCCTGGCTGCGTAGTAGAAAAGATCAGAGTCTAGTACAGTTATACCCCCTTCAGGAATGAATGAAATGTATTACCAGGTTGAAAAGGAGGTTAGACACGGAGATAGGATTTTCGGCCATGAGAAATCATAATTTTGATGCAGTGGTTTCTGTCGCTTTTATGAAGAGTAGAAAAAAACTTACCTCTATGTCAACCTGAGAACCTGACTCTGGTGACTGCAAAAGAGTTGACTCGAAAATTCCAATGTTTGACCTCCCCAGGTCAAGGTGATGTTGAGATGAGAAAGAGTTGAGGAAAAAAAGAAAATGTGGCAAGTTTGTCTAGAATTTCCCTCCCGCCCTTTCCCTCCCGCGCCCATGGAAAGTAGAGACAAACTTGCCACATTTCTCTTTTTTTTTCCTCAACTCTTTCTCAACTTTACCTTGACCTGAGGAGGTCAAACATTGGAATTTTCGAGTCAACTCTTTTGCAGTCACCAGAGTCAGGTTCTCAGGTTGACATAGAGGTAAGTTTCTTTTCTAGTCTAAAACCACTGCATCAAAATTATGATTTCTCATGGCCGAAAATCCTATCGCCGTGTCTAACCTCCTTTCTTTGTTGGGGCATTGTGATATTGAGAGAGACAGGGCCCAGGTTTGGCCAAGTGAAGGAGGGGTTTAGGGAGAGATTTCGAATTTGGATGGCAAATGATCAAGTTCCACGTCTTGCCATTTCTTCAATCCATTCCAGTTGTTTCCAGTTGACGGATAGTGGCTGTACCGAAAATCTCCGTAGCAACTGAATGTTTTTCCGAAATATTATTACAAACTACACAATCTAATCTCTCACTCATGGTCAAAATAAAATCAGTTCATTTTCTAACTTCATAATTTTGAGTGATAAAGTACAATTATTCTTGATTTCGTGGATTCGGCCATTCGGCGTTAAACTCTCCAGACCCACCGACCAGTGGCAAGAACTTGTGTGGATTGGGTTTCAACCTTTCAACCTCTAGAATGAAGATCCCGGAATTTGACTCATCACTTAAAGGCTGGTTTGGCTTCGCTAATTGCGTAAGTTTTCTCAATTTTTATCATCTTATATATATTTTCATGCTGCTCCAGTACCCCCTCCACCCTCTGTATTGGGAACCTCTTCTAATCGAACACGGAATACCGAATTTCTTTCACCTGTACTTCGTCCGTAGACGGTTTATTAATTTACTTATTCGTTTCATTGGCATGCCAAATGCCAAGTTACAACCTCATTTTGCTAGAACTAGTGATTTGTCATTTGTCATTCCCATCGCTCAAGTTCTATGTATTTTTTTCATTATAGTGCTTCGCATTCATTATATTGGACACAATCCGTTTGACTCCTACTGAGGACGGTAAGAAATGAAAGTTTTTCAGGGTGGTTCCTAATCATGGGACTCCCTGTGAACCACCGACTTTTTGCAATGCTGTTTCTTTCCCTTGAGTCTGAATTTTCTTTTTATAATTTTTGTCTTAAATAGAGTCCAAAGAAATCGGAATTCCTTTGGTGATCATCGTCGTGTTCGCAATTATTATCAACTTCATCCTCAACGTCGTCGTGCTTTTTCAAGTTGTTGTCCAGGTACGTATATTATTGACTCAAATAGAAACGAGATATAATAATATTTAACTTATATGTGATATATTATACGCATGTACAGGGTGTTTCATACTAATCGGTTCCATTCAAGTTCAAGTTCAAGTTCAAGTTCAAGTTCTTTTATTCACATATCAAAGCACAACATTCCTCACAACAATAAGAATAAATAAACCATAATGTTGTCATTGCCAAGCACTCTTCCAAAAATAGTTTAAATTTAAGACGAATTGCATTTCTAGTTGCAGGAAAAATGGAGTGTGCCTCGGGGTTGGTTCGTGCTTGGATTCTCTGGAAGTGTAGTCTGGGCTTTCTTGGCTTATGAAAACTTCTGCGGGATTTCTGGCCATCCAGTTTTTACCCCTTGCAATAGTTTCGGAATTGGTTTGATAATTTACGTATGCTGCGTTTATTACGTCGTCTTTGCCTTCTTGATGTCACTTCCACGGTTGCCGTCTCCGAATTATCGGGAGAATCAAATGGTGGCAGATGGTATTATCAACGCTGGAAGAGCCAAAATTAATATCCCTGATCCTTCGTTCGGATTTTATTCTCGTCAAGCCGGAGCTTGGAGTTTTGCCGTGATTCATTACGTAAGTTGTCTACCTAAATTCTTATTTATAATTTCGCACAGCAGCATCCTCTCTATTGGGGACTTCTTGTAATTGAACTCCGAATTCGCAACCCCTGACCTCCGCTCATAGACGGTTTATTAAATCATACTTCATTCAAATTTTCGTTTGTCATTGTCTAGCCAAGTTACAACTTCATTTTGTGACTTCGATGTACAGAGTCATGCATACGCATAACCTTTTCCACCCCCCTGGTCAGCCCAATCTGGGAGAGCCGGACAAAATGTGTAATAATATGCATTTCGTACGGGATCTTATGAAGGATCTAGGAAGCTATTCCGCTTGAAAATCCGACGCGCTTAGCGGAGCTGACGAGCGCTTAAATAAAAATCGGCATGAAAAAATGGATTTTGCAACGGTAGTTTGACAAAAACGCGCTCAAAATAATTGTTTTTCGAAAAATCTGTCGATGCCACCTTTTTTGTAATAATTTTGTGCAATTTTTAAGATTTGGTGGACCGGTTTGGAGAAAGTCGATTTTTCGCTGCCAGTGCATTTGGAAGAAAAAATCAGATTTTTTTAACCAAAATGGCACATAAGAATCGACTTTCTCCGAACCGGTCCATAAAAATTGCATAATTATTACAAAGAAGGTAGCATCGACAGATTTTAAAAAAAAATATATTTTGGGCGCGTTTTTGTCAAAATACTGTTGAAAAATCCATGTTTTCATTCCGATTTTGACTTACGCTCACCAGTGGTGGGGGGGGGGGGGGCAAAGGTTATGCGTGATCCTGTATAAAGAGTCAAGAGTCCGCACTGGAGAAATACTAATGACTCGTCATTATTCCCGTCACTAAATTTATATTTTTCTCATTATAGTTGTTTGCAATCTACGTATTGGTATATTACACTCGCAAGTTTGTGATTAAAACGGCGGACTGTCCGGACGGTAAGAAACGAAAGTTTTACAGGCTGGTTCATAACTATTGGACTCGTGCAGGTTGTGAACCACCGTGGTTTCACAACGGTTGTTCATTTTCGTCGATTTTGAATTATTCTAACTTTTGTCTTAAATAGAGTCGAGTGTCATCGTCTTATTGGGACTCATTTTCAACTTCGCCCTCCAAAAGGTCTTAATGTCAGCAGTCGCTAAGGTACGCTACTCATTACCTATTATACATATAGAAAACAGGAAGGAATGATTTTAGTTGTCATATTGTGGGCACCGTTACGCGATTCTCGCCATATATGTATGACTATAAGTAGAGACTGATTATGATTCATACGTATTGGTTCGGTTCTCATTTTCCATTGCCAAGCACTCTACCCCAATAATTTAAATCTAAAACAAGTTATATTCTCTGATTCCAGGAACAATTAACTGTTTGTCGGGTCTGGTTGGTTCTTCAAATTTCTGGAGGTATTGTCTGGACTTTCGGCGTTTACGTAACATGTGGTACCTGTGGTAAAGAGCCAACGTCTACCACTTGCATTACTTTGGCGATTGCTGCAATCATTTACCAATGTTACGTGTACTATGTGGTCCTTGCCTTCACGTTGTCACTTGATCAGCAGAATGGAATGGTGCCAGGTGATACCAACGCTGGACCAGTAGACAAACAGACTCAAACTGTGCACGCCGGTAATCTAAATTTAACACCAGATGGCACTGAAAATGCCGCCGCTCTACCATCGCCGGACCCTGGAGCTCTGAATTCTCAAATGGGAAATAAATCTCAGCGTCAAGATGGAATTCCAAGTTTTATCATCTAGGGAAATCTCTCACAACATTACCCTACCCTGGATTACCACTTAATCTCCGGAGCACCAAGAAAAATGTGTCAAATAGTAGATGTAAAAATAATTTTAAGGGAAAATACTTGTGGATTCTAATCCGAATTCGATGTCTAAATTCCTGGAATTATAACCTGTGCTGTAATTAAGTTGCTTTCTACAAATCATGAGAATGAAAATTGAATAAAGAGAATAAATATTTGTGAACCTAACCAGAGCCACCGTAGTATGATAGAGCAGGTCTGCCCTCTCTAATGTCACTATACTGGGGTTCAATCCTCGGCCTGGTAATTCCTGAGCTTGAATTTAAACTGCTCATGCCGGACCCTGTTAGGTTTTCTCATTGAGTTTTTCCAACGGGCATTTGCATAATATAAGTCAAATGATTAAATGATGTCTGCCGCGAATGAGAGTAAAAGTTGTTCTCGAGAAAATCTCGAGACTTCGGAGTATGCTGACAATGGTGAATTCAGGAAAATATTGAAAAACAATTGGGACGGGAGGACCCCCCCCTTCAGTTAAGGTTCTTCAAAGTTTACCAATTTTTAAATTTATCAGTTTTTGAATTTCTTGAATTTATGGTATCGTTTTTGTACTAAAAAAATTGCACGTACGTGCATTTTTCTTCTTTTTCTTCGTTATGTCTTAGAGCTAAGGCAAATTTAAATTGTCCAACTTGTTAAAGCAGGAA
Organism: Protaphorura quadriocellata; assembly: GCA_034698945.1. NCBI lineage: Eukaryota > Metazoa > Arthropoda > Collembola > Poduromorpha > Onychiuridae > Protaphorura > Protaphorura quadriocellata. Next base: position 251 of record JAQGCA010003241.1, on the reverse strand, counting down.
AGTTCAGTTCAATATGACCTTTAAAAAGTGCCGATTGGTACTTTCTGCAATTTTTGTATTGTTATTCACACTCCTGATAGTGATCCTTATGATAAGAAGACAACTGAAGAAAATTGTCGTATTTTGCAAAGGGATAATGCGTTTTCAGAGATTCATGAATTTTTTGATGAGGTCCCTGACACTAATGTATTGATTTTGGACGGAACTGAGGATAGGTATATGAAGAGACGTTTTGATATTGTAGAAGAACA
>JAQGCA010003240.1:0-12163 GCA_034698945.1 Protaphorura quadriocellata | reverse complement strand
ATTCAAACCGAACCGTGAACCGAACCGAAACCGCGGTTCGGTTTACGGTTTGAACCGAACCGTTACGAGCTCTACTCCGTCTTAAGTAAATTGGACATCAGGGATTCGCATATCTATCAAGGGGTCAAATATTTCAATATTTTTCAATTAAAAATACAAAATCTTCCAAGGGGTCGCGATTGAAATAAATCCAAAATATTAAAATTGGGGCAGCTTGGTGCAAATGGGGCATTCTTGGAGTTGTGCTAAATCATGCTGAATACAGTTAAAATCCTTTGCAAGTGTTGCATACTATTTTGAACAAGCTTTGTTACAATTAAATCCTTCAGTGACACTTGAACAATACAGGATAACAAAACCCGCTATTTGTAGTTCGATTACAAATCTTAATTATTAAAACATAAAGAAAATACTGCATGCGAAGGGTTCAATCCCATCCAACTGACATTGTTTGTTGGTTTTTCCCTACTCTTAGGGGTACCTTCCTCAGTCCAAATGCAAAGTAACCTGATCAGTACAAACATATGCGACGTTTGAGTATAAATGAATGTATTCAAAAGATCTGTCTGTGTTCTAATTTTAATTTCAAACTAGAAACTGTAATATAATGACAGGCAGCCCATACTAGTCTGGCTTGTGTGAATGCTAAAACAGGGATAAGATTCCTAATGCGGACATGGATTTTATCATCGCTTTAAAGAGAATTTTATCGCCGCTGAAACTCTATCATAATAGTGTGACATATTCTTTGATCCGAATGGTAACTTGTACATGAGAATGATGGACCACGCAATACAGACGTGAGTGTCAATTAATTATTGGGAGAATTTTTTTAATTTGAAACTAATTCATTCTCGCATTCATGTCCATGTTGAATGTCATATGCATGTTGACAACCCGTGACATTTTAGTCATTCAGTTTCAATGAAGAGATAAATCAACTCGAATATCTTTCTATCTCCGACTAGTCTGCATGTCTATCTGTCTGGGGGTCAATTTATATTACACGTTTTATATTATTTTAATTACCATTCATTCTTTTTCTACATTTATTTTACACCCAGTACCCAGTATCTGGGTTCATCGTATTGCTTAATTCTACTCTAAACTAATCTGACCTTAATTGGGAAATTTGAAATGAATTTTCTGTCTGTTGTAGCATAGTGATGGATGCAGCTCGCATCAATTAACTATAATATGCAATCCTGTTTTCTGAAAATTTTCCTCGTCGCACATTGTGTAACGTTGCTTAAAAGAGGCCAATCTCCAATTTATTTTGTTCTATTACTACGGGTGCCTTCCATGAGACAAATAGCAGCCACTCCAATCTCTGCGACAATTCACGGCGATATCAGACAGTGCCATCAGCCTGGGTATACATTTCACAAAGAAAACATGAAAGTCCTTGCTGCATAAAGTACGCTGCTGGATTCGGCTGCATTTCAGCTTTCTTGTAGCCTTTGACCTCCTGGACAACTTTTGTGAAGGACCTATCCCAGAAAGTCTAGCGGTTAGCCGTCTGAAATACACAGGGAGACATGCTACGTCAAATCTACCACATCAGGAGATTTTGTAAGCTCTAAATCAATGAAACAATACAAGGACCTCTGTTCTAAATCGACCAAGTCATGAAATCTAAGCGTACCAAAATTTTTTCTTATGATTGAACGTGTCCGCGTCAAAATGTATTGAAGTGGTTGATTTTTAAGTTTTCTGGTACTGTGTGTATCTAATGAATGTCTTTAGTAATAACTGGCTGTGTATGAATTAACGTGTGTAACAGATTATCGGATGCACGGACAATAATTGTTTGCCTTTCTCTAACAAGTGAAAGAAGCTTACAGACACAGTAAACAATCTGCAGTGATAGATAGTGTTAAAATGATGACAAGACTAAATTAGCAATGCGCAAATTTAGTTGACCTACTTTTGCTAATTGTGTTTAAATATTCAAACATTAGGAGTAGACTGACAAAAGTGAAACCAACCAACCGAACCATGCCACAACATTCCTGTACAATTAATAATTCCTTCCTTCGTTTTCTTTGTATTATGTTCTAATTTTACCATTTGGAATTGCGAAATTCTGTACACATACGTTGTTTTGCTCTTTGATTGGCACTCATTCCGGAGAGACCTTAATATTAATTATACATACACCAACACGGCAAACTTTAGTGATAAGGAACCAGACTGCATTGTTAATATTATGTGCACTACTCAAACCACACAACAGTAACTAGGTTTCCTATTGGGTACTTTGCTATACGGTACGAAGGTGAATAAATACTCCTAGCAGTTCGTTAAAATAGTAGTTAATAAGCGCTCTCAAAGTTTTTTTTATTTTGTTGGTTTTCTGTTAAATTATATTGAAATCAAACTGATTCTAAAACAATAAAGTATATATTACTACTAGACCGCAAATTTTACCATTTTTACATTTGTTTTAGTATTTATTGTCACATTTAGCGACCACGACGATTGAACCAGAAATACGATAATTTTACATTTTTACAATTTTTTACAAAGTCTGTATAAATTATTGTCTTTTAACAATCCAATACGATACATGCTGATTTGGCATAAGTATACATTGCAATCAATGTATGTATTTTGTATAATCTATTCTAAATATAACTTTGGCGATTATTAATTGTATTTTTTCAGATTAGGATAGTTTCGGGTCGCTTAAATTCCAACAATATCAATGTAGCTATCCCTGAGCATGTATCTAGCAGTAATGAGATCTTGAGATGGAGTGGCAATATTTTCCTGATAATACACAATCGCAGGAATAATCAGTCGAATCGCCTCAATCGGTTTTCCTTCATCTTTGAGCCGCAAAGCTTCAAGCAACATTTTGACCTGTTTCGTAGTCTCTTTTGTCAAATTAATGAATTCATGTTGACTTTTGCAAACGACACAAGTTCCAGTCTTTTTGAACCTCTTCAAGTAACAGAACTGTGATCTGTAAGCCCTGGAAAATTGTGGATCTTGAAGACAATCAGGACAGAGGATCCTGTACGGTTTTCGGATGTTGTCCTCAACAGGCCATTTATAGCGGCACGGAATACAATTACATTCTGTAATATGAAATTCGCCCAAGGCGATTGCTCTCTCTTGAAATCGAGTAGTTTGGAAACCAACTCCATAACTCATTGTGACCTCATCCCCAACCTTCAATCGGCGATTCGTATAAATAGCAATTTTTCCGTTCCTTTGTTGTTCCCAAAATGCAGAGGGATCACAGGAGTGATTGATCATTGAAACAACAGAGTATACCGCCGTCATTTCTTCAACATTTACAGTCTCACCAGTACTGACGTTCTTCTTTCCTGTACTACGTTTGACGGCCAAGCTGTTATAATCAAAGGCTGTGACGTGACGTAATATCAGAGAAGCAACGAAACGTCGGAATTCACCTTTCTCAGGTTGTTTGACGTTTTGGAAGAAATCCGTCCTTTTGTGAATTATTCTGACGATTGCATAGGAAGCCCATGCATAAGTGCCCATCACATTTTGTGTCTCGATAGGATGCGAGCAAAGATGGTAGATCTGATGGTAGGAATCAGAATCATAGACGCCGGTCTTCGGGTCAAATCCAGGCAAAACGGTTTTTGGCTTTCGTCGCAAATGATCAAACTTCTTTGAAGGAGGGTCAGGTTTGAAACTACGAAAATACTCTAGAAGGACTTTTGGACCGGTGGCACAAATTGTCTTCACGGCTAACAGCATTCCAGATTCAAACTGGGCAGTGTGCATAAAGGGGAGACATGGACACAGATATTCGTGTCCCGATTTAAGATCTTCTTTCAAACAGCCATCAGAGCAATACGTCGTCTAAATAAAATATTATATACAATTATAAAAGTTGTCATCTTCCAATCTGATCTCAATTTTGACTCAGAAAACATGGTCTCGTACGTTTCACAAGGGGTGAAATATTTTTTAAAAAAATTCAGTGAAAAATACGAAATATTTCCAGAGGTCCTGCATGAAATAAATACAAAATATTCAAATTGGTCTGCAATTTGCAGTAAGTTGGCGCAAGGAGAAATTCCATGATTTTGTGCTAGGCCATGCTGCATACAGTTATCAATACTTTTTAAATTCTCCATACGTTGCGGAAGATATGAAATGTTACAGTTGAATTTTTGAACCATTGAAAAATAAAAAACACTGATTCCCTGTCAGAAAATCGGATTGGACAGTCGGAACTAAAATTATCGAACCAGATTATTTGACAACTCACAGCCTGAAATACCTGACAAATCTGTTCAAATATTCAAGCTATCCTATAATGTATCTGATCCAAGGATTATCCAGAGAGTTTTGTTCATAAAAGATTTGATTCTTGGCCGGTATAACCGGCTAGAAATGCACATTATGAAATATGCATGAGTGACGAAACTTCCAGGATAATATGTCCAGATTTATTGAACCTCTGCCGGGCATCCGTGCCTCATAGGCATGAAATATGATCAGTACTGTAGTAAATATTTGGCGGAATCAGGCAGAAAGCTTTACCCAAAAAATGCAATGCGTTTTTGAATTAATTGGTAACTTACGAACACACAGGTGGGACAAGATATCGGGTCAGAAATTGTCTGAAAGCATCTGAAGCAATGACCCATGTCAAAGCGGGTCATCTTGTCTAAAACCACAACATAAGGATCTTCAACAATGATAGTTGTGCCTGGAATTATCAAAATTTCAAGTCAGAAAAGGAGGAATTGAATTATGGCTCTACTTTAGTTAAAATTTGTCATACCTGGATCCAAATCCGCAGTAGCTATGATATACCTTCCTTTGTTTTTGTCATTCAGAATCCTAACACAATTACTGGCCGAAGGAATCTTCGGATTTTTAGCTCCTTTGACAGTGAAAATATAGTTTTCCATATATTCCTGTCTCGCTTTTGCTTCAGCTCTTTTATCGTCATCATTGTCTCCTCGATCTCTCTTCTCAACTAGTTCCTTCAATTCTTGAATCTCATGAGATAATTTATCCGATTTACCCATCAATCGCATGGAAGATTCAATGTCAGACAAACAGTCCTTAAATTTCTCAAGTTTGTACAAAATGGAAGATCGATTGTAATGAATCGTGTTGATCAATTCCAAATCATCCGGAGGAACGTAGCACATTGCTAAATTGTAACATCTCAATGCAATTTTGAAATTCTTAGACTTCTCATTCTCCTTCGCTCTCTGCAACAGCCTTTTAGTTGCTCCTACGGACTTCTGTAAATCTGGAAGTGACAAATTAAAAAACTTTTTGAACCTTACCAGATTCGCACCCAAGCTTGCAGCTGCAGTCGTTTCTTATTAATTATGTATAATAATGGCCACTACGAATGAAAAGGAAAATGGAAGCAGATTACAACGGGTACTGTCAGTTATTCAGCAATTCTATCCATATTTCAGAAGAAAACCTTGCGGCGCTAACTTGCAATACCGTTGGGTGCTACAAGTTATCCCACCGTGTATCTGGCAACCTAATATAGCTCCCAGAAGCCCTAAAAGCGATTTTAAATAGCAGACTGCGAGCCCAAATACGAAAAAATATATCTAAAAATGAGAAAGGTAAGGTGGCGCGAGGTAGATCAGGGAACATTTTAAAAAATTAGTACGATAATTAATTAAATTTAAATAACATAATTTGATGTACCATTATCCAACTCTGCCAAGGCATCAAAAAAGAGTGGCGAGACGAATGTTTTCTCAACTTCCGTCATTCGATCGATGTCATTCTTGGCAGCCATAGTCCGTTGCCTGAGTCCAGGTGCAGTTATTGCCGTTGGATAAAACTCCTTCTCGAAATTGCTTGGAACAAATTCTCCAGCCATAGCTTTATCCAAAAATCTATCCAATTCACACTTATCGAAGAACCGCTTAAACAAAAACATTCTGAAATTATTCTGAGAATAATATTTTAATTTTCGAGTGAATCTTGTTAAATCAGATTTTCAAAAATCAGAATATCGATGAGCTGATGATTTCTCTGGCTTACGTCAACAATTTTCTGATACCATCTAGACACTAGCATTGTTGATTAGTCGAATCAACAATGGCGTCCGGGTGACGACCATTTGGTGTCAAATATTCGGGCGGTGCGTGTAGTAAGTATAAAAAAAATGCGTACGCTGTTCGTTTAAACCGTACAAATTAATAATCGGTTAATAGTATCCTGTAAATAACTAAGCACATGCAAGCAAGCCAACAATCAAGACATTAAACATTTACATTTGTTTTCGGGATCAGGAAGTCGGATAACGACAAATATTTACATGACGTATATTTTCGGACCGAATGTAAACAAGTAATGTTGACATCCTTTCGTGTCTTACAAGGAAACCAGTTTTTGTGTAAGATTCCAAAAATCAACGATTTTCTGTACAGTTCCGAATAGTCATCATAATTAAGAATGTATGCTTTCCAAATTTTCATTATAATTAGACTAGAAGGAAAATATCGGAACTTGGCTTTGGATCGGATTTTTCGTGACAGTATTTTCTGTCGGACATTATTCATTTGTTCCAAAAATTGAAGGATAGGTTGAGGGCGCCGTCTAGGCACGTTCTGTGCACTCGTCCAATTTCTCCTAAATTTTGAATCCGAAGAAACTTCGTAATAATTCTGAGAATCAACGTAACGATAAGATTGAAGGAAATCAAAAGTAGAAAAAAGTCAACAAAGAAAAATTGAAAGAACGTAATAGTAACGTAATTTTTAATCTAATTTTAATATTTTAATAAATTCTGTCCATCCAACTACTGTTGACTGTGTGGGAGAGAGAAACGTCTTAGGATTTTCCGTTCCTTGTTTTTGATAATTTATTAATGTTTGGAAGTGGGATTTTGTTAGAGTTTGACCCTCAGGTGACCGTGACCTCTCATCTCTCTCAATGTCCATCGTCTCACTTTGTGTCATTCTGATTGAGGTCCCGGACTCTGAGGAACTTCTTCCTTCTTTGACCTTCGTCGGTGAGTCAATGTCAAATGTCAAATATGTCAAGCAATGATAACAATTTAGTTATCATTGCATCACAAAGGGCACGGCAAATAATCCCCCGTCAGAATTGGCTGCGTTTTGGATATGTTATAGCCCTTGAACTGCTGAACAACTTTTGTGAAGGTCCCACTCCCAAAAGTCGCACCGTTTCGGCGCTAGAAATACACGGGGGTATGTGCTACGGGATGCCCCCCGTGTATTTCTAGCGCCCAAACGGTGCGACTTTTGCTGGTGGGACCTTCACAAAAGTTGTTCAGCAGGTCAAGGGCTACAACATATCCAAACCGCAGCCAATTCTGACGGGGGATTATTTGCCGTGCCATTTGTGCAGTATCCTTCTACGGTTTACTAATTATTTGATTTGAGGAATGCCTGGCCAGATATCCGCTTAAAAAATAAATAAAAACTAATAAAAATATTTTAATAGTTTGTGGTAATTTTTTTTTATTCCAGCTCCTTGTTACACTGAAATGAGTGCACAACGTGAACCCAAGGGTGAGCCAATTCCGGTTCAAGCCAATGTGACAAAATTGAAAGGGAAAAGAGCCAATAAAACGTACAGCGTTGAGACTTATACTCCTAAAGAATCAGAAGATGCTCCGATGGATGACCCTAATCCAGGAAGTAGTCTTTCAGAAAATAATAAGGATCGTGACCCTAAAGGGAAATCCTACGCAAACGCAGCTGGAAATACTGGTGCCAGTGAAGGAGCAGGGACCCTTGGGATTGTGACTGATGCTAAAAATTATATCTCTGGGAATCCATTCGTGGAAGTCACCAAAGGAATTTTACATCTTTTTAAAGAAATGTAAGTTAATCGGATTGGTTACTCAGTAAATCTCTCTATATCGACATTCCCTCCAACAAACACCTCTTTCGGTTATTGGATCCCCTTGATGTGCTAGTGGTTTCCCAGTTTTCATACTTTTATTACACCAGAATTTGATATAGACATAGAGAGATTTAATCGTTAAATAATACAATGTTTCATAATAATTAGATAATTTTTATAATGAGTTTGAATTTATTTCAGTGATATAACTGTTTTGGACAAAAGTGCGTCTGGGAAAAGTCAAATGTTGTGCATGCTGGCTGTGCCAACATTTCTGAGTTGTACTGACGTTCTTCAATTTTTGGCACCATTTCAACGTGATCTCCAACACATGAAAATCATTCGTGATTCTGTTCCTAATCAGTACATGGTTCTCCTCAGATTTAAGACTCAGGTAATTTCTTTTGAATCCTTAAACCATATTCATAATCTTAAACCATATATCACAAGTCTTCATAATTCTAAAATAAGCATTTTTGAAATTATTAGGATGGAGCAGACGCTTGTTTCCGAGAACTTAATGGAAAGAGCTTCAATTCCTTTGAAGAGGACCCTTGTCATTTGGCTTATGTTTCAAGAGTAGAAACTATGAAAGAGTCGGACGGTGCTGGTCTACCATTGTCTGGACACAGAGAGCTCCCGACTTGTCCGGTTTGTTTGGAAAGAATGGATGAGTCTGTGGATGGAATCTTGACTATTTTGTGCAATCACTCATTTCACTCTAATTGTTTGTCCAAATGGAGTGATGCCAGGTATTTAACAGAAACCAGTTACACATTATTGTAGGTCTCGTAGTCTCAGGTGGTCAAGTATAATATAATACAAAATTATTTTTTATATTGATTTACAGTTGCCCAGTTTGTCGCTACGTTCAAACCCCTGAGATGGTCGCTACTAATCAGTGCTCTGAGTGTGGGTCCTCAGAGTCTCTTTGGATCTGCTTGATTTGTGGACACATTGGTTGTGGACGTTATGTCCATGGCCATGCCTACAAGTAAGTGGAACCTTGTCGCTTCGCCACGTTGAGGGTTCAACCCAATTCATTAGGAGGACATGCTAGATTTAACATTTTATGTTTTCATCCAGACATTTTTGTGAGACTCAGCACTGTTATGCTATTCAGCCCGACAACAATCGTGTTTGGGATTACATCGGTGATAGCTTCGTGCATCGTCTTCTCCAGAACAAAGGTGATGGGAAATTGGTAGAAGTATCTGGAAGATACCATGTGCGGCCCGATGACAAGGAGGATGGCGACGGTGATGAGAAAGTAGACTCCATGCAATTAGAATTCACCTATTTGCTTACTTCTCAACTCCAATCTCAGCGTCATTATTTTGAGGAAAGGCTCAGTCAGGCTGAGAAAGACACGAAGACACGAACGGATTTTCTCATGGGGAAATTGGAACTCATCGAAACTGATCGTCAGAGCTTAGAATCAAGACTGGGTGCTTTGCAGAAGGAGAAAGCAACTTTGGAGAAAAAGGTAGACGAATTATTTCAGTAGATGCACTTCTCTTCTACACTTATTTAAATTTTCGTATGAAGGCGACATTTTGATACTTATACAAATTTGCTTTGCTCAACAGATCAGCCAACTAAACCAGAAACTAACGAAAGCTGTATCAGAAATCAAAGAAGAGAAAGAATTTAATAAATGTCTTGACAAAGACCAGAAAGGATGGAAAGAAAAAATTGCCAAGTTAGAGAAAGAACACGAAGAATACGTGGCAGAGAAAACAGCTGAGATCATTGAACTGAAGGATCAACTACGTGATGTCATGTTTTTCATTGAATCAAAAGATCAAATTGAAAAATCAATTTATAAGGATGAAATTGCTGATGGACAAGTCACTGTGGATGAATCCAGTATTCCATCCACTTCTTCAAAAACCAATCGACGAAGAAAACGCTAATCTACTCCACACCTGAACAAATTCTACGACAAATATATAAATACATGTAACTAGTTATTCATTGACGACTGAGACTCACCGAAATGAGAAGGATGAAACGCAGAGGGCAAAATATTACGTTTGTATTAAATGTGTGAGGAAAATTAAACCTTTGCTTCGAAAAATGATTTTTTTAATCCTCGCAATCCAATATTATTGTATACTTTAAAATACGAGTGAAAATCCTGTTCCTTTGAACTGTTGTTCTTCATGATTAGAATTTCAATTTCTTGTTCGAGTTTACAAATTTAATGAGTTCAATAAATGTTCAAAATTTTCGAAAACGTGAATACCAAGTTTTGGAATTATGTCTTAGTATCGATGCAGTCTTTCGTTGAAAATATTATCTGACGTACAGTGGAATGAGGAATTAAAATCAACTTCGATTTTTTGCATTTGAATTTTACTTAGTCCCTGAGCGGTTTTCAAGCCGAAATTTCGGGAAGAAAAGGCCAGGCCAGAAGTAGATGAGATATCCGGCACTGGTTACGAATCACGATTTAATCGGTAGAAATTTCTGAACTTCAGTGACTTTTGGATGTCATATTAAGATTATCGTACAGAACTGTTAAGGATTCATGTCTTTTCATGAAGACAAGGTGGAATAAAAAAAACAGCTACAAAATTTCGGAAATCTTCTACACAACTATAATTTATTTAGTGAATAGTCTTTGAAAAAGAGACAAGGCATGCATTTCTTTACAAGTCTCTTGAAAAAATGCACAATTGAATTGAAATCAGGCAAATTACTGGAAAAGAAACAAATACTTGACGTCAAAAATACATTAAAAACATATATACAATATACATATACAGTCAATACAAAACTACTAGAGTTCTAACTTACATTCTAAACTGTCTCAAAATCAAAAATGTTGTCTGCTAAGGTTTAACAAGATTAAATTTCTAATCCCCTCATGGCTGACAAAAACTGCGTTAGTTGTCTAAATGCGTAAAAATTATTCGACCATATTTTAACCATCGTCTTCGTCAGGTCACGTCATCAAATGAAAACACTCAGTCCAGTTGACTTTAAAGTTTGCCCTTCAAAATGACAGGGGAAAACAGAAATGTACAATAATAAAGAGTATTTTGAACGTGACTCTAAAAAATTCAACTCAACAAATTATTCTATCACAAACATTTCTACAATTACTTTGGACATTTTTAACTTAGGTAAGTATACTGTGGTGTGAGATGAGAATGTCAAATATATCTGGGAATCGAAAGCGGTCATGGCCACACGCCCAACAGCGTTGGACTAGTCGACCCGACACAACCAGTGCGGTTACTTTCACATCCTCATTACAGGCAGGTGCTGGGTTAAAAGAAATTCGTCGGACTAAATAACCTCGACATTTTTTTTAATATCTCCGATCCGACCAAATTTCCTTACTCGAAATTCCAAAATTAGTCCTAAACGCAATTAATGATCTAAACGTGTTAGTATTCATTCCGGGTCTGATACATGTTGAACATCATCATCATCATCATCAGGATTTTCGACTGGATCACGGAGGGACTCCACCAAATTTTTTACACAATGATTTGGTACAAGCATTCCAACGATTCTGAGATCTCCAGATCGAACGCGGACAACTTGCATCTTCGCAACCGAATTACTATTGGAAGAATAAGCCAACACGTTTTCCACTTTTTGCCAGACAACGAGAATCGTTCCACTAAGGACAAAATACGTTCTTTTCCGAAGTCCAACCTCACAAATGTTCCCAGCTAACTTGTTTCTACATCTTCCACTCCTGTCAATCAAATCAATAGTCAAAGTTAGAAATCTAAACGAGTAATAGGAACGCTTTCCGGGCACATTATAAATAGTGCCCAAGAAAACTAAAAAATCATCAAAATATTAACAGATACTCCACGCGCAGTGGAATACCAGTACAGTGTACGTGTAGTGCTTTCTCCGCTTTCTCTTTCCCTTCGAACGTCAAACCTCATTAGAAATAAGAGAACTCAGACCAAAATGTAAACAATTACAAACACGAGAAACCTCAAGTAGCGATTCGTATTTCTCCTTTAAAAGTTCAGAAAATATGTACAAAATTGTATTTCTTCTTCATTTTTGACATATACTACGTATCCCTTCTTGCATTTCTAATTGTAATTTAAGAATAGTGTAAATGACATTGGGAACCCGGAATTGCATTTCTTCCAGTAAGGTCAGAGGTGAAAAACTTGAACTACTTTGTCCATCATAAGGGTTAATGGACTTATATCTTACTAGTGGCTTCTAATCTGCCATATACTGTCGGTCTCGTTCTTAGAAACGCCTGGGAATTCATCGTAGAGCATGTAATTATACACCAGTTGTCTCGTCCTTCTACCTCGATTGCGTCATGCAA
>JAQGCA010003239.1:0-12164 GCA_034698945.1 Protaphorura quadriocellata | reverse complement strand
TTTTTATTTCTGTACTCCTCATAAATTCGACAAAAACCACTGCATCAAAATATCATTCTTCATGGCCGAGAATCCTACCCTAATGTGTAAGGTCCTTTTATTACCATTCTTGACAGTCGGAGCCAGCGAGTCAGAAAGATTGTAGCCTGACATGAATCCATGTGTAATGAATATTACTTGGGCACCTGGTCTAAATTTTGCCTTTCGGAGACGTTTTGTATCATTCAACACAAGTCTTATTGATGCATTTGGATTTCTGTAATAGCAAAGCAACATTTATAATTGAAGCTGTATTTCTGTTCCAAACTATTACAATAGATTTTTAAATGTAACCTTGGGTCATAATAGAGGAAAAATTGTACGTCATCCGGGTCAGTGGAAAGAGATGAAATCCTTGCGTTGATATTTTCTCCATCTGCGTTTATATTTGACACGGACAGGTTTTCACCGTTTCCTTCAGCTGTATATTCTGATGGACTCTCCGAGGTATTATATGGCGTCTGGTCATCTATTTCCGCTTCAATCGAGCTGGCAGAGCTCAAATGAATCAGTTGACTTTGGGACACCATAATTGTGTAAACAACAAATCTGGTGCAAAATCTCGAGAGAATCATATTTGTTGGTTAGGAGAAATGGAGTACAGCAAGACTCTTCTTTGCAATGGCAAAAATGGCAATGATAATTTTTTTCAGTGAAAAGTGAAGTTGGATTGTAGAATTTAATTTTAATGAAGATATTGTATTCAGGGCATTACGTTATTACATTCGGGGCTACTTCGCATTGACCTAAATCATTCCAGTTTTTATTGTCATAATTTTAAAATGAAGTTGATTGATATTTTGAGTTCAATTGAAGAATACGTTACCCTTGCACGACCTTGCTCTGATATGTAGGATAAAGTAGTCGAGCTCACGATTTCAATTCTAACGAAGAATATAGCAATTACGAAGTACGATAATCAAACGTGTTTGCTTGAATGATTTTGCTGCATTTACTACTTATTTTGAATAACTGAAGACTAAACTCTACTCGATTAATCCCCAGTTCAACTAAGCAGACATCGGTCTTATATCTTCGTGTCTCTTCAGAGATAATCGAGTAATCAATAATTTTGCTAATCGGGAGAGAGGTCAACTTATTACACATTTGGTCAATCCATCCGTGCGACACGCCAATAGTCTGATTTATGCGAACAACAACCCTAGTACCTAATTCTATATCAAAATGTATAATGTCACATTTTCAGAAATCTTCTAGGAGTTAAAGATCTAGGCCAGTAATCCTCGACCACCGCACCACAGAAATCCCAATTTTCAATTTTTTGATTTGAAGGGGGAAAATGTAATACATTTTAATGTTAGATAATTTAATGCAACGTAATCCAGTGAGCTATAATTGATCATACAGTTTTGCATCGCATCCGAGCGAGCGCGGAAAGAAATTTTGAGATAAACCCAATAAGATCTTGAAATTTTCATGTTGCATTCTTGAGAAAAAATTAAAATTAACAATTAAATTAGCTCACTCACCCGATGCTGTATAGAATTCTTTGCTACATGTACATCTCACAATTTTAGTTAGTAGGAATGCGAATGCATCGCATATTATGAAAATATGATGCAGAAACTAAATTTTGCGTTGGTGAAGCGCTAAAATATTGTAAATCTCGGCACATTTGAATTCTTTTAAAGTTCGTAGTCGTATTCGTCTTGTCAAATATTTTGTCTCTGTTCTGATATTTTTGGATTGTTTCAATTTAGAATTGCGAAGAGGATTTTGACTTTTACTGGCTATCACAACTAGCGAGTTTAGCAATGGAACCAAGTATTTTAGTCGCTAGTTCGTGCGGCCATGTCATTCCAACGGATCGAATAATCAAAGGTAAGTTTAAAAATATAATGGAGAAACAAAACATATGAAATATTAATCAGTTGTTTTAAGGCAGTTAATGAATTGAGGCTGTACGAGGACTCGTCGTCAATTGACTTTGTCAATTGTCATGTGGTTCTTTACATCTATCTATTGAATTAGTTTAATTGATTGGTGGGTGCGTATAGTAATAGTAAGACCATTGGCAAGTGGTTTCAGAAAAGAATAGGGTGCATTTTTTAATGTCTAAATCATAAATCATCAGATACAAATTAACAGTCGAAAAAGATAACTACTAGTAAACACTGATCAACCGAAAACGCCGTTTGTGACTAATAAGCTTAAAGTCACTGGTCGTAATTGTGTTGGTGTAATGTCGGATCCGAATATTTCATCCGAATAGCAGTCATTCCATCCCGTGTGATGCAGCCGAAAAATAATGAATTTTTTATATTATTTTAGAGATTTTAGAAACGCAAGATTTATGTGAACATTTGAATCGGGTTGATGGAATTCGAAGTTTTCCTTGGCACATAGACACGAAGTACTACGAAGCCGATGTTCATGTATGTTCTCTGGACAAGAAGACGATTGGAAATCAAGAATTTGCGGAGAGCGTCAACGCAATAATTCTTTGTTTCGATAGCAGTTCGGTACGTACACAAATTTGATCATGTTTTGTTTGATGTTAGCTTTGGACTATAATTGATTTACACAGAACACCGGTCTGGCCACCGCCGAACAATGGCTCAGCTTTATTAAGGAGTTTGAACCTGATATCTGTATTTTATTGTGCGAAACCTGCGCGGATTCAACATTTCCAAGTAAAGCTGCGGAAAGTTCAAATTCTTGTGGAGTTCAGAGATTAGATGGTAGGTTGTTTATTTTTGTATTCCACTCCAGTTAAGTTTTGTTTGTCTAATGACAGATTGTTTCGCTTTCAATTCTCTCTTATAAAGTTTTGTTTATTTTACTCAGCTCAAAAGTGGTGTGTCGAGCATAATTTCGAACTCGTTGAACTAAACCCTATCCAGGATGAGACCGAAATAGAAGATGATTTTCCAGAGAGTTTTGGCATGAAACGAGTGATTCAAGCCTTGCACGCTCACATTTGGCCTAATTTAAAACTCAAAGGTACAATTTAATTGTCATCCAGTAATTGACTAGAACTAGATGTATTCATCTAGTTCTAGGTGAATACATCACCTAGAGCTTGAGCTTGAGAATATAACTTCTCTCTCAAGTAAGAAGAAGTTATATTCTTCTTACTTACCCAAAATTAGCGAATTTGAAATGCGTTCGAAACATTAAATCAAATCGAAAATCCTTAGAAATTCAATTTAGTTACTATTTTAGTTAGATTAAATTAAATACATATGTTTTCATTTGCATGTTTATAAAAACAAGAACTTCTGAACTGTTGGCGATGACAGGAAAAATTAAACAATTTAACTAATCTGAATCCGTCTGCTACTTATAGGGAATCCAGTCTCGTAAGCCTCTCACAGTATCGTGAGGATACTACGATACTACAGTTTTCGAGACTCTCGATACCATTTCGACACTAGCGTGACTAATATCGCGATATCGGTACATTCGAGACTCTCGGTATCGATTACTGCCCATATTGTTGGTATCGTCAAATCGATACTTTCGATAATATTATTCGAGAGCCTTGAAAGTCTCGATCTTTAATGAAAGTAACTAAAAAGGAATATGTTGTAACGTCAGGCGTAAAATTCCTATGTATATGAACACAATTATATTTTTCACACAAATACTTGAATCAAATGTACTCAAACATTCAGTTGATAGGTTTCTCTTGTACAATACCTATGTCCACAACAGCTAGCTCACAAACAATAACTATTGGTGAAGATCCAGTTTTAAATATTCAATATCATAGAGGTTCGTCGCAATGCCGGCCAAATCCTTCTCCACGGAGTTGCTTAGCAATTAATCTGTCACAGGAGAAAGACATCTCTGAGCAGATTGTGATTCTCGAAATGTCAATTTTTTCTACACGATTTCAAATGTTTATGAAGTCCCGCGGTATTTCCTCTCGTCGTGTTCAGAATTTTCTAACTTCAGATTTTAGGAAATAGTATTATTATATGTAAAACCGAGGATTTATTCTCTGGATCTTTCAAATCCAGAGAATCGGATCGGAACAACGCACATTCCCACTTCCCATTACCGAAATGTTTTAAATAGACAATAATGCAATTGTTGATTGCAATTGGCAGTAGGATTGAATATTGAACATATAAAATGCGTTCTACGCAAAATGACATCCGTTTTCCCCAATACCAGAACCCACCTTTTTTGTGAAAAAGGAATTCTGGGGAACGCTACACTCCATTATATTTATGGATGTGTGGTTGTTGCGGTAAATTATCGAAAATTAAAACTTTCGGTATTGAGATTTTGCGATACCGAGAGTCTCGTGTGAATCGTGCGTGACTGGTATCGAAAATCGAGACTATCGATACTGAGACAAATGTGATACCGACACCGGCTCGATACCAAGATACCATGGTATCGGGTATTCAAGAGTCTCAGTCGTCGAGACTCTCGTGAAACTGGTTGTCAAGACTGAAATTCCTAGCTACTTATGATCAATTTCTAAATTGTCATATTTGGAAAAGAATTATATGTATGGCCTCGTAAATTACAGTTTTCTGAAATTCTTGACCTGAATAAAAGAATTTAACTAACTAACTACCTAATGTTGTTTCTGCCTTGCATTGTTGCTTGTTGCGTCCAGTTGTTGAAACTCTGATTACATTGATATGAAATTATGAAACACATAAGTAGAAGTAAGAGTCTCAGTCAGTGAATTTGTTGTGTTGTTTCGAATTGGTTCCGAGAAATAGAAATAGAAATATATGTAATACAAATACATGTTTTATTTTGTAGAGATCTCTGGGCGCCCACGACCTGCTCCCGGATTTCAAAGTACCCTCAACGAGTTAACTGGACTGATTTGTGGGTCTGAAGTGAATGGAGATATTCTTCAAAATAAAGACAGGACCACACCGTCTCAAAAAGGATTGTTAATTGATGTGGATCCTAAACTAAAAGTAGCGAAAGTGAAACCGACAGTTAGGCACAGTAGCGGTGCTTGTTTGGGTGTTGCAGAATCAATGGAAACAAATAATGAGTTGGCGGACGACTCATTACCTTCGTACGAAGCTGCAGCTCTAATAGAGAATCAAAATGCTATGGAAAATTTACGCTTGTCCTCAGTGCCACCTAGGTCCGAATCCGAACAAAATCGAAGAAGTGAGAAAATTGGTAAGTTTCGAGCACGCTTGTTTCTTATTTTTACTTCTTCCATGGACCCAAAAGGAAGCGGTGTAATAATTATACCGCTTCCTTGTGGGGTTCCTTGTGTAAGATTTACTTGAACTCTACAATTATTGTAGAGTTCAAGTCTTCGAGTTTAGGTAATCCTCCTGATTATGAATTTAAAATGTTACGACTAAATATTCTGTCGGTAAATGCAATTTCGTTTGCTTGGTACATTGTCAGAAGTTCAAAAATTCTTACTGTGCGCACGAATAGTGCGTTGGGGAAAAAATAAAAATATTCGATCAAAACTTCAGGCGTTTATTTTTTAAATATCGAATTCTCAACACTTAAAAATGAATTAGTATAAGTATCCTCTCTCATGCAAAAAATGTGAAGGAAGTGGAAACACATTTTAATATAAGAGCACGCTGCACAGTTCGAATCGTCCAACACTCCCTCTAAAGAAATTTTGAAAAGAAACTAATTAATCTTTAAAGTTTTATGCTGACCTGAATTTTATAGATGAATCGTATCCGTTGTCTTTAAGTTTGTGTATTTGCATTAAATTATTTCTTTAACTAACAGATGCAATGCTGGAAGCTATGGATGCTCTTCCCGAGGAGAATTTTGAACAGCTCTTCCAAAATTTGAGTGAAATGAAGTCCAAAGCGGAAAATCTTTCTCCTACACAGAGGCGAGCGTACGCTGAAAAGATGACTTTAGCATTTTGGCGCTCAATCGGGGGGAATGAATCAGAAATCGAAGGATTATCCTCTGATGACGAGGGTAATCATTAGTTTATTTATTGGTGTTTTTCAATGTGTGATGTCTCCAGTGTCCAGTCCTTCGTGTTGTGATGACCTGTTGGATGGGAACTACCGATTTACCAGCAAATATAAAATGTGTCTAGATGAATCCGCATTGCTATTTATTTTTCGTATATGATTTTATATGCGACGTAATTGGATACAAACTTATTTCGGTTCCCGGTTCATTACATTTTTGGTAAAATACATGAATTGGCACGACAGCTCACAATTTTAATTACTGACATTGGACCCAGGGACTAAAATGTAATTTGAGACTCACAACGTAATCACAGAGGTGAAGTTAAGTGGGTGAGGATAATACTTCACAAACGGCGTCTTACGAAGATGGGTTACAACAATTAATTCTAAAGGTATATGTAGTATAACGTGTCCTCGCGACCACTTCCGTAAGGCGGCTACCTGGTTGAAATCACCCCGGGCCTTCCATCGTCATATCTTGTTACAGTTACGACCTTAGTGATTAAAAACTCTTTTGATCCAAAATGTCTTCCGAGCATTCCATTGAAGTATACAATAGTTACGACCTGTATTCCATGTAAGTTGCGGTACCAGATGACAACATTTACATATTGTTCGAACTAGGTCGCCTGAGACAGGTTTCTCTACTAAACAGGAACTACTTCAGAAAATGAGAAGTGTGGCACTTGGAGATTTGATCTGGGACCGGGAGGCGACTCAGGTACTTTGGATGAAAAGCCCCAAGGGCAGCTTCGTTCGTGGACGTATTTCTGTTCCAAGCGTCCGGACTTGAGGATCGTCTGCGAGATGAGCCAATAGACCAACAACGGCACAGGCATCGACCCAAACAACTTTCACTCGTTTCGTAGTTGTCCGTACTCCGTCCAGGGCCACCCCTACCTTGGTGACCTTGCGTTGTACTGGAACGTTTTGTGCAAGTGCAACTGCAACAGTAGTAACGGCAGGAGGCAAATGAATGGCAGGCTAGACGACACCAACGGAAGGGTGACCAATCCGGGAGAAATGATAAAATTGGTTGCCGTTGGAAGCGGACGAAGGCAGACCGGTTAAGTCGCCATGATACGACAGGATTCACCGCTGAATGAGCGTGACCCAGGAGAAGTGAAAATGGAATCAAAAGTCGGACAACGCTATATAGAAACAGAAATATTCATTAAATTATTAACTTTGCCGCGATTAAAGTCAAGTGAACTAGAAAGAAAGTTTAAAATTGAGTATGGTTTTGCTGTTTCCAAAAGCGCCCTATGGTTCGGGAGGAATGAAAGCAATCCAATTTATACTTCGATTTTTTCAGGCGTACTTAACTACGTGACATGATTACGACTACATCCTGTATGATGAATTGATGACCTTGTTAACTTATAATTGCCCACATCGCATAAAACCGTTAAGAAAATCCGCTAGTGTCTGCACAGCCTGAAAAAACAACCCCGCACACACTTTATCTAAAATACGATGGAGGCCTATTGGGATTAGCCGTTAGTTTGCACATACGTTCATGCATTGATTAATATTGCTTAGTCATCGGCTGGAGATTCGGTGCTGTGGTCACAAGCAGAAAATATGACAAAATGAATCCTGAAGTCACATTACTCTCCACTTTTTAAAATGTTACGCCGGCTGTGTGACATCGATACCTATGCATCTTACCTACTGGAGATGTCATAACCGTATGCCATTTTAAAAAATCCGAGAGTAGGCATGAATACATTCCAATATATCAGTGACCAGGTGAGCCGGTGTGATTTCTGAA
The DNA here is from genome assembly GCA_034698945.1 of Protaphorura quadriocellata. Taxonomy (NCBI): domain Eukaryota; kingdom Metazoa; phylum Arthropoda; class Collembola; order Poduromorpha; family Onychiuridae; genus Protaphorura; species Protaphorura quadriocellata. The sequence goes on along the minus strand of JAQGCA010003239.1, from coordinate 4,439 downwards.
GAAACGCTATGTTTCTAGAAAGCTCTTCCGGTACCAAGAATTTTCGATAAATTCTGGCAAGTATAGTCCATAAAGGTGTATAGGTAACTTAGCAATTAGCTCGGCCGTTCTCAAAAATGCGTGAGCACAGACAGCCGCCACACAGACAAAAACTACAAGTACAGTTTTATATAAACCCATGATTATATATTTTCTAGCTACAGTCTGAAAAGTCTGGATACTTCGCGTGTTTCACGCTTTCATGTAACTATTTTCCTATCTCCGTTTCAAACTGTATCGTCGTCATACCTGCGAACGGATTTCCTTACAATTTAGGGAAGAATAATAATAACTCACGATTTCTCCGACGCAAACATGTCCCACAAAGCACAGACGACGTAAGGAGCCCAACAAAGGACAAAAACAGCTGCTAAGGCCGCCATTAAATTAGCAGCTCGTCTACGGCTTCGAAAGGACTGTGATGAGTAGGTAGGAAGAAGGGGCGGTGGCTGTTTTGAAATCACTTTTTCTTTACTGAGTAATTTTTTTCGGAGACGTCTGTGAGCTCTCTTAATGGATGTTTCCCTTCTGGCCGCAAGTAATGGCTTTGGTGATGGATTTGAGATACGCGTGCCGGAAACAATTCCAATATCTACATGTCTTGGTTTCCCTAAGGAAGTGTTCGCTCGAAGAGCCGGATAAGGTTTTAAGAGACCACCGCCTCGGAGTGGCACCACGTTATTCCCTCCAGTATTTGTGACGTGTAGTTGTTGCGAAATCTGACGAAATGATTCCAAGTCATCCTATTACAATATCAGGATAAATATTACAATAGGTCAGGATAAATATTACAATAGTATAATCATATAACGCCTAGAATAGTATTATTTGACGCTATGCGTTGCCAATAACGCCCAATCCATACAGGAAAAGTTCTGTGGTCAGATTAGATTGGAATTCTGCCCATGGCATACAGGATGGAGGATGATTCATAACGGCTTTCACCTGCTGAGCCGAGGAAAGTCCCCGTATGCCCTGAACATCACTTCTAAAACGTTTATAACGTTCTCAGTGGCATGTGACAACTTATCAAGAATTTTCCTGCAAGTTTAGCGCGAGCAAACATAACACAAGACACAATTTCCGTACAGAGAGCATATGCGTTAGCGGTATCATATTCTCCGGAAGTGTCCAATTAAACAATTAGTCCTTGGGTTAAACACGTAACAATAGCTATTGCAAGTTCACCTGGATTTGTAACTGAAGATAGATGTCATCCTCATCGGAGTTTGGATCGCAAGGAACAACTTTTCTGGAAGGTTTGGTACTCTCAATAATGACATTATTTGGGTCACGGGCTACAATGATGACATGCTTTGGCCGCGGTCTAGTCCTGTCCCCACCAGTTCCGGCCAATACCTGGAGTTGAGCTGTCAGTTTCTGACTGACTGAGGCGTGACACGCAGCCACAATAATAGCTGGAGAAACAAAAGCTGTACCCAAATATGTGGCCGCGTACGCCACTTCGAGTCCAGCATTTGTCCATCTCTCAACGCACACTCCACGCCAATTCCATTGGTTCCAACCACTCACGGTTGAGTTTGCTACTGGATTGTGCTGAAAATTAGGTGTATTAGATAATTATACGAATTTTTAAACCATCCTAGATGTCATTCCATCGCAACATCCGCCCTCGTATCTCGATTACTTCGTAAGGGTTCGATCCCTCGGACCGACCAACCAAATGCGGTTGTTTCTTTTAAGAGATTTCTCAACACTAGATATTTTTCTTCTACTAGGGATATCACCTAAGGCAAAACGGGAAGCGATCCATTATTTACCAGAAATACGCGATGTTTCACCATAGCGTAATCCCAAAATAGTAATGAATTAGTAGTATGTATTTCTTAAACCAAGCTTGAATGAATGTCAGAGTTTCCAATTATAACAAAAATTACTGGTCAGTCGAATTGCAGCTACCATCGTGGAAATTACAATGGAAAGTCGGTAGGTTATTATATTCTTGCTCGACTTCGAAAAATTTACATGAAGATTTACGCGCGGTAAGAAAAATCAATGAATGACATTTGGCCGAGATAGTGTTTAACCCTTTCGAGAGTACAGACGTGTAAAGACGGGCACAAAGTGCCCGTTTTTACACGTCTCTACTCGAGAAAGGGTTAAAGCAACCATCCTACGGTGTTTGCAGGGTCGAACCCTCGATCAGTGAAGTGCAAGGATTTTCTTAGGATTGTGCTATAACAAACTGAATAAATAACGGGTTTTAAAATTATGTTTAAAAAATTGTTAGAAGACGTTAGTGTTAGTTCTTACATCAATTTGATCAGAAGTTGTAGCATCAGTCTCAAAAATATTGTTGACCAACCCTTCGTCCCAATGCCTCGCCCAAAATGTCGGAGCTGCCACAAGTCCGGCCAAGATCCATATACTTATCATAGACATAGCTACAAATCGCTTCTCCCGAAATCTGTCCAAAACGTTTTACAAATTAATTCGACATGGAAGCAATATTATTATGAATTTGTAAAGACAATCTTTTAGCATTACATTTTGACTCAGGTATTAAGAAGGAAGACTCAATGAAATGAAGTACTTTTGAGCTTGACAAAGTAAAGTGACGGCGCTTTTAATTATGTTTTCTGTCGCATGTGTTTAAGTATCTGTGTACAAGCATTGGAACAATGTAAATCTTATTGATTGAAAGGTCAATTATTCCCAGAACGACAATTTTATGAAGGTGGGAGTAGGAACTAGTGTAAACTTAAATTGGAGTTGAAAGAATGTCTATTCCAATTATTAGCAAAGCAAACTATGAGTAATCATGTACACCATCCAAGCGAGTTTCTTTGCGTTATGTGCTTACAAACCCATATGGTGATTGGTGACTAAGATGCCCGCTATTGCCTGCATTTGTAGATATAAAAAGTCATTGAATGGATTGCAAGATCTTTTGGATGAATTTCATGAAATTAGTGTTTCATTCCAATTTGCGTTAAATAGATCATTGAAATCTGAAATTTGGGGCTTGCAGTACGTTACGTAACGGTAAAACTTCTCGGTCAATATCCAGATACTTCGAGAGCTGAATACATATGTCTAGTCTGGACGAGTAGGGTAGGGTCGGGTGGGCTAATACACCCCAGCTTCGAACGAATGTATTAGCCCCACCCCTTAACTACACGAGCATGGGAACCTCCTAGCACGCCCACAAATGGCCGATGGGGCAAATTAGCACACTTCTCCAAGGTGCCTTTTTAACCCTTTGAGGAGTACAGACGTGTTTAGACGGGCGCAACGCGCCCGTCTAAGCACATCTCCACTCCTCAAAGGGTTAATTAAGCTCACTGTGCTCTATATATTCCGGACAAAATGTCTCCCAATGTTGATTCAACATTGTTGACTCGTAACCTAATCCAGAGGACACATGAGATATTGTTTTATTCGGCGTACGGGCACTGAAGCTTAAGTTGTCTCTTTCTATGTGGTTTGTCTAACGGACACATAAAACGAACAAGACAAGTTTATGGAAAAATATAAAAAACAAAAATGACGAGGACATTTGCTCGTAAATATTGAATAATTCTGGTCGAAATGAAGCATATTATTATAACGTTATTTATATGGTTCTTGTATAGATATTAGTTTAACATAATCCAGTCAGTCATTCTCTTTGTTTTCTGCGCTATTATTTTATTCTCCTGGACAGGGATTCTCTGTGTATTTTACCGGATAAAGACAGGTTCCGATCCAGACGAACGCGTTTCTCGTATTTCCGAAGGTATTTACTTAGTCAATGTCCATCATGGCAAGTTTTATTACATTAAATTCGGTTTAAAGAGTACCGAGCGTAGACAATCTAAATCTCCTTGAGCATACAAGACATACCTCTGAGCAAAGCGTGGTTTTCTGAGGGCTGCCCACCTGTAATAAATGTATATAATAATAGATAATGAATATAAAGCGCTATCTAAGAATGTGGATCGTACTAATGAGAAGACAGAGAGAGAAGAGAAAGAGTAGAGAGCTGCCCACCTGTCCAACGATAATAATGCTAATGACAAAGTGCTGGCAGCGACTGGTGTTCTTTGGAGCAATGGTCCTAGTCGGCACATCAGTGAGACGACGAAACTTGGCCTGAATTCAAAATCCATTGTACTTTCTCAATAACATGGGAATCCTTTTTTCCCTATTACATACCCATTAACTATTTCCCAACGTGAATCTACTTGGAACGTACTGTGTCCTCTAGAGGTAACATGGTTCTGAGAAAATTAATTATAATGTCTCCGAGATGTGTCATTCAATATAACTGAACAACCCACGCGCTGAATTAAAAAAAAAATTAGAATATAGTGTCAGTAAATAGGGTAGGCAGGGCTAATTATTCCACCTGGGCTAATTATTCCAACTTTTTGTAAAATCTATTGCGCGCGCTACAC
>JAQGCA010003238.1:0-12170 GCA_034698945.1 Protaphorura quadriocellata | reverse complement strand
GAGTAATTAACACCACATCCTCTCTCAAAACTTTAGGTAACTTAAATCTTTTTCTAAAATTTTCAAAAAATACATCCAGTCTAATAACTTCCACAGTTGTTTCCAGATTGTATTTTCCTTCGAGATCAGGGATTGTTGGTTCGTAATCAGAGTTGGGTGATTAATTGATATTACTGGTGGATTAAGGATTAGTGATTGTGGATTAATATTTCCCTGCCACTATTTTCTGGGATTAAACTAATCCGGGATTAATCAACAATAAAAATTCCTCGGATGAAGGATTGAAATTAATGAGCACCAGCCGAGAAATCAACTCGTTTGGGTAACAAATGGCATACCAGTAGAGGAGGGTGTCGCCTCGGTCAAAAACCGATGAGACTGTGAGTGAAATCAACAAGAAACAATGTTAAATGTCCCTGTGGTAACTTGCTACAATGCAATGAATGAAAATGTTGGAGATATTTTCTGGAGAAAGTAATTATTCGTTCTTGGCCAAAATTATCTAATCAGGCTGAAGCGTTCCCATCTTTTAAATTCATCAGCCACCCCCGCTGCGCTCCCTTAGTCATGGTTAGATCACTGGCATCCCATCCCATTTCTTGAGTAAATCATCTTTCAAAAAAATTGAAGTCATCCTTGACTTTGCTTGAATTTCTGAAACGCAATCTTGGAAATCGCATAATTATGTTTCGGCTACTCTATCTGCCTCTCCAAGTAGTGACTAGTGACACATAGTTTTGTGTATTCACTGGACGAAAACAGGTCTCATCGTCAGTATCATCATTTCCGCTACTATAGCGTTGTATACGTCAACTCCTTGTCACAGTTTTCCAACGAGTACGTCGCAAGTGGAAGTACTCCCGTACTCGTTCCTTTTCAAAGCGAAGTAACAGTATAATGTTGATAGTGACATTAAAACCGTGGCCATCGCTTAGTTCGTTTGCAATAATCCTATTAATGATAATTGTGTATTTACTTTGAGAAGCCGCTTCAGTTCTTCGAAAAGCACATGTTGACTTTAAGTGCGGACCACTGCTTTCACTTTGTGCATAAGATAGCCAGTTACCCAATTGTCATTTACGAGTTCACAGTTCACACTAGTGTTTCTGACGGATTGACGACTGCAACTGTAGCCAAATCATAAGGGTCGCTAATATTCATCTCCGAAGCTTATCACGAGTCCTCCGACGGACAGAAATAACAATACTCAAATCGATTTGTCGAAACAAGAAACTCAAAATTGTCAGAATTAGATTAGAAGTGACACTTGCAGAAGTTTTCGAGGACCATCGAAGAAGTGGGTCAGAGTAGTCCCCGAGTCTATGCTGCTGGATAGTCAAAATAATATTGACTGTATCTCTGTGTATGAAATAATTAAGGGAATCTACGGAGGTGAATACTCTCCGATTATTTTGAATGTTCCTTTTTCTTGGTTACCGCAGGAAGAATGAGTCTAACAAGCTGGTTATTTTCGATCATTTATATAATTATAATTAGGTGTAATGTAAACTAAGTTAAAGTAATAAAGAAAGTCGGAATCAGAGACATCTACTGATAAATCAATTTGCAATGATGTTGTGTGGACTAAGTTGATGATTTAAGTAAATGTGTATCCAACTATCCAACCCAAATGTGTGGCTCTAGCTACGACTGTATGACTGTATGTTAAGGAGTGCACAGGCGGTGACGTCATGCCAGATGCCACCGTCATCGTGTAGCACAATTAAAAAAATCCTAACAATCCGACCACACGCATCTTGCCTTAATTCCGCATTTCCAGTAAATTAGGGTGACCATAATTTCTCAGGCCCAAAGCAGTATCCAATTTTGAAATAGGGGGGTCAAAATCGATATTTTATCAAAAACTCCAAAAAGGGGGGGTCAAAAGTGAAAAAATGACAATTTTTTGAAACTCGAAAGCAGTATAGTACTGCCGAAAGCAGTACCTCTGGTCACCCTAAGTAAATGAATAGGTATGAGTTTTATTCGTACGAAGTGCAGTGCATTATCAAGTATACAATTGTGTGGGAAAGACTCCATAGCTGTAAACTAGGCATAAATTTAATGGCCAATAAAAGAGTTGCATCTAATTTTAAATTGCAAATACTGGACATTACTAAAAAGAAAGGTCAGGTGTTGAAGAGTATTTTTACATTCGTGGTTTTAGGGCATTTAGAGAGCTATGGGCCAAGTGCGTTGGAAAGTGGAGTAACTGCTGAAGATTATGTAGGAGAATGCTGGGAACCAAATGGGAACATGTCAGAATTGACAACTGGCTAGGGCGACGTCGTGGAGCCAATGAGGAGGTGATCGAGGTTGGAGTCGTAGTACACAGACTCGGAGGTTGGATCACTGCTAAGAGCCACCTCCCGAGGGATTACAGGCGTGGTCTGTGGGCCAGGGTGACCATACATCCCTATGTACAGTACGTTATGGGGAACCTCCACAGTACGTCCAAGAACCAGATTTTCCTCTGGTTCTTCGTCTCTTCAGCCACCAAATTACAGTGCGATGACGATTGTTCTCGAGGCTGGACGTGCGTGGCTTTTGCGGTTCCCCATTAAGTGCAATTAGAGCCAAATTACGCTCACGTGTTACCACCACCACCGACTCACTGCATAGCCACTGACACATAAAATAGGACAATAAATAATTTGTCAAAAAAGTGTTCAAGAGACTCTTTGAAGTCCTCAGTGTGTCACACACTCTGTTACGACGTTGAACTTTGGTGACCTAGCTAGCCCGTTCCCGGGACTCTCTCCGGCGGACGGGCTAGATGAGATGCAACATCAGCCCGCTTCTTCGTACCGAGCTGCGGCGGCCGCCGCTGCAGTAGCCGCCTATCAGGAACAAAATTATCGTGCTGGTTATCCTTTCCCTCCCCATCAAAATCCTTATGCCGGTTATCACCTTGGAACTCCTTACCCGTCACAATGTCAGTCACCTCCAAAAGATGGTAAGGAAATTATGGACATTTTTGGCATTCTGACAATTATCAACACTAGGGGGAGGTTTGGTTTGCCGAATTTTCTGTATAGTTTGAGGCAAACTCTAATTATCGCCAGGCCAGAGAATGGGTTCGGGTTCTCATCACAACACAACCTGACTTGATTGGATGTGAAAAGCGTTAAGGATTAAGTTGACGTTGACAGTTACCGGTAGATTTAGATTTAGATTGATGGATTTTGGATAAAGGATTCTTTATTTGGTCAGATGTTTTTATGACATCAAAAGTTGTCGCCAATCTATTTCCTATAATGAGTGATGGAGAATTAGAAAACAATACCTGCGGAGTGACGACAACTTTCTTATTAAGTGGCGATTCCACATGGCAGCTCATGACCTGCAATGACTCCAACAACTTCTGTCACAAAATTTTAACATTGTTGGCATGAATCCTGGAATTGTTTCTGACACTAATTTGCAGAAGATTTGCAGAATTCATTGTAGATGGTTTGCTGACACTTGCTGCCATGTGAAATCGTCACTTCAGAATATTAGCGAACTCGCCTCTGCGATGGCAACTCCTAAAGACACCGGTTTGAATTGACATCCGGTCGCTTAGTTTTCTCACCAGAATGTGTCGAAGAGTGCAGATTTGCAAAAATAAATCATTACTTGGTGTCGATAATACGACTAGGGTTATCAAAAATGTATGGTATTTAGTAGGAAAAATTGATGATTTTATTTTTGGATCCGATTAGAGAAACCTTGCGATAGTTTTTAGGGCCCACGTCTGTAGAGTGTGCAAAAATAATACAAAACCAACGATTCTCTTCGTATTAAAAAATGTGTGACAGTTTTGAGGAAATTCGAGAGTTGCCCCTTTGTTTGTGGATCTGACAGATGAATTTTATCTGGAGTTCGGTGATATTGTTCGTTGTCCCACCGGAAGTGACAAATGATTTATTATATTTGCGAACTTGCATTGTGTTCCGATGCGGAAATATGGATGAATCTTGAGAATTGTGTGAAAGTAGTATGTAATAGCTGTGTGACATCCGACTATTTACTTCAGATGAGCACAATGAGCAGTATTTTTTAGCTCTCACTGCAACACCCATAAATTGAAGAAAAAGTATACGGATTTCAGCAATTAGATTAACGTATGTTATAAAATCATATTAATTTATTTGCAATAAATATGTGTTGATTAAATATTGTGCGGAGATAATCAAGAATTCCTAGTCGAAAACATTTTTCTTCAAATAATTTGACAACTAAGTTTAGTTTCTTAGTTAGTTTAATTTAGTCGAAATACGAAGAAATGAAAAACTTTCTGGCGGGAAGTGGGGGACTAGAAAATTATATTACTTGTCCATTTATTTGAACGAAAACGAATTAATTGTTTAGAAAATGCCTCGTTTTATTCAGAGAAACTGATAATGCATTAAACGTAAAGGGTTTATTTTTAAGTTTAAAAGCTGACTCAAGACCACAGTGCTTCGCTTCCTAGTCATTATCGTAAATAAATTATGTAGAAACCAACAAGAAATTTTGTTTCTAGCGTGGAACAGTAATTTTTGAATTATTTACTTAATGGACCAAGAGTTCAACTAGTTACCGGCGCCAACGCGATCAAACTGCAAAAGGACATCCCCTTCATCGAATATTATATGATGTCCTATAATAATTTTGCCTTTGAACTAAGTACGATTCCGCTGGGACCTTCGTGTTTATGTCAGTTTTACTCGTCTGACCATGCCAATTTACTTTCATCAATAATATTTAGAACGGTGTGTCGCCGTCCTTTTGTTTACTCAAAACAGAGACAAGGATCACCACCGTTCGTTCAAACAAAAGATTCGAGCGACTCAACTTGATTGAAAGAGTAAGCAATAAAAATTAGGCACTTTTAAAAATTGACAAGGGGATTATGGGTTAATAATGAAGGGGTGAGGTCAAGTTGCACGCTATACACTCCTAGTTGGAGGGAATTGAAGGTTTTAGTTTAATCCTATGGGAATTCTATTGAATAATGGGAAATGTGATACATCTCTTCTCTCATTTAGAACCGAAAGAAGAGCCTGGAGGTTTACGTCTCAATGGGAAAGGAAAGAAAATGCGGAAACCTCGGACGATTTATTCGTCTCTACAGTTACAGCAGCTGAATCGACGTTTCCAACGTACACAGTATTTGGCCCTGCCTGAAAGAGCCGAATTGGCTGCTTCTCTTGGTCTCACACAGACACAGGTAAAGAATATTCAATTCTTTAAAAACATTTTCGTTTTACACACTCAACCCGCCCACCGTGTACAGTTTCAAATTCTACCGTCAAACGAGACCATCCTTCCTTAGTTTTCACAATTTGTAGTAAACACAATTCCTGAGATGTTAAAATCGTGTCGACAACCTCTAGCACTTCTCATTGCTGCTTATGTTTGAAAAATTTAAATCTCAACTGGAATGTTCAAAACATATCAGGCAGGGCTGGTAATTATGGAATAGATAGATTTAGCTGAGTTGAGATATGGTCCACTACTACTTATCCAATAATCGAGGATCTAAGACAATTAGATGTTGCGAGTGTGCAAGAAACCGTGTTCGGGGCCCGTACAACTGAATATTTTTTAAATAAACGTTAACATAGTATTTTAATAAATAACATAGCAAATTAGTAGTACGTTAATTCTTAAATGGTGACATGACATAAAATGTCTAACGTATCCAGCTGTACAAAGTACGGTACATCCATCGACAGACTGATCAGAAAGCGAAATACACCCAAAAGTGCCTGGTAAATTGTTAGGATAGGTTCTACATAATATTCGAAATACATAGTTGAGCTCGGTATGTAATTAAAAATTAGTCGCACACAGCTAGTTGCTAGATTGATACACTATTTTTAATTAAAGGGTGAATATCAATTTGAATATGAATGTTCATGTTCACATCCACTTACAATATAGAGGAATCTAGCCGTACAACAGGTTTTTATTAATTTGATCCCGATGTACCTGTACCTGCTTGCTTACACATGGTTAAGTTTAATTACTTCTCAATCCTCCTATGTATTATGTATTCACACGAAAAAGACATGAGTAGAGCAGCGGTTATTTCAGAATCTTTAAACCGTCATAAGGCGAATAGTAAACCCGTCCGTCAAAAGAAACAGTGTGCAGAGCAAAGCAGAGTACCGCGAAGGAGCGCGGCGTAGAGTGTAAAAAAGTGAGAATCATTACTTAACTTTGTACAAGCAGAACTAATATGTACCCTAACCAGAAGCAATGAATGGATTTGCGCGGTTGATTATGAGCCCCATCCCAAAAAAAAACAATTTCTAAGGCTTCTCCATAAATCCCGTACGGGAGTTCTTATATTTTTCTGACTCAATTGCTGTATCGCTGGAGTTGGAAATTGGCTATACTCTTCATTGGATTATCAAAATCAGAAAAGTGTATTAAATTTTCATTTTCACTTTGAGTTACCAATTTTAAGGAACACCAAAATATAAATTTTTTAACGATTGAGACCATAAAGTCTGGTATATATTTTATTTTAAAAGCACAACATAATAATTTCTGTGGTGAATCCGGTTCACGAGAGTAATCTCTTATTGATATTAAGGTCCCTTCTTTTACGATCCCAATTTGTTGGTGATGTAGCAAAATTAATTTGAGTAGAATAATATGTAATACCAGTGACAGTGGTAAGCCGACCTCGGCAATCCGTCAATACATTACAATGGAGCCAAAAACAAATTGATTTTAGCGTAACTTTCTGACAAATTAATTATAAATTAGACGCTCTTGAATTTTAACTTGGGTTAGGTAGTTCGTACTGGTTATTTTAGTTAAACACTTATTGTAATACTCTCCTAGTGTAAAGTCTTTAACATCAAACCCGTCTACCAAATATTATTGTATACAACGGAAAGTATGACTCAAGTGTTTTTTCCTCTAACGTCTGACAGTGAGAGATTTGCAATTTTGCATGTTTGCATAGGCACAGTTTCAATTCGAGAGACTGGCTTAGCGGCTGGCAGTTGCTTCCAAGAGATTTGCCATCAAAACTGTAATAAACTATTACTTCCAAGCTGTAGTCTCCTCTCCGTCGTTATCATCCACAAGTTATTTTGCCAACTATAGATAATATGTTGTATTTTTTATTCATAACAAATTGTTGCTTGTGTTTTAAAAAAAATGACGTTTCCATTTCCAACATCCAAATCGCATGCTTATTTGTGTGTTTTATATTGCACTATAAAAGAGCCTTTTAATTTTAAGTGTTCCGACATTCAGAGCTGGTGTAATATCTGTTTTGACTTAACGAAATGGAACGAAATTTTTCATTGATTTTCCGTGTTACAATAACACGATCACACGAACCAGTTCTGATTGGGAGAACTAGCTCCTGCATTTTGTTATGTTCTATAGTTTCTGGATAAGGTCACCTGAAATATTACATGTGTTTTTGAATCATATCTCTCATTTGGAAGGGGAATACAATTTCTTTGAAGATTCAAAGAATGGACTACAGGATATAGTTTGAACAAGTGAAGTACTCGAGTAAGATTTGGCATAGCTGGGAATTGAACTTGAAAAGAGCATTGAAATAAGTTGTAGATACTTGGATCGGTTATCAACCTGCTTCATCATGTAGATTTTTGGCCTTTGTATGGAGTATCAATAGGTTAGACTGACAGAAGTAACCACTCTTGTGGTGGTGTACCTGGTTTGTTGAACATAATATGAGAATGTTAACAGTATTGGGACGAAAAACGGTGGCTTCGGAAGTGTTAAGTTGGGCATAGAAGAGACGTCCGATCGTCAGACCTGAGAAAAACTTAGCGGGGACCCGTTCATCTTTAGAAAGTTCAGTGCCGGTACCCCGAGATTACTTCTTCACGTTAGGGGCCGGAGAAAGAACTAGAAAATAGTAATTTTAAGCCAGGCCATATTGGCATAGTGGTACCGGTACAAGCTGTTCCGTTACTACTTCCACGTGGCGAGGAGGGTTTGATCTCGCAAGCAGACATGCTGGTCGCATTGAATATTTCCAGTGGAGGCTTCTTACCTTACTAGACCAAGTAGAATGCGAACCCATTCTCGACGAGAAATATCCACCTTACCGTGAGTGTCAGTTAATGAGAGTTGACCTGACCAATAATAGTGATTGCAGATGTGTGAACCATTCGAGGTATCTATGCAAAAAAAAACACGATCGACTGGTTGATTATTGCCTCCTACCGACCCAAAATTACAAAATGTCCCAGGGCCGGTACACCAATTGCGCCGGTACTGGGGAGGTCCATCCCATTTGTAGAAGAGGAACTGGAGAAGTGAATAGAATGGGAGTTCATAGATGAAGAGAAATACACATAGTGACCTTCCGAGAATAATTGAACAATATAAGAGTGCTGACATGATGAGAGGAACGTGCATTGTGGACCTTCTCAAAGGATCCTACCAACTCCCTTTGTCTCTTTTCTGCCGACTCATCATAAACAAGGGCTCCAACTGACACACACTTCTTCTTCAACAGAGACCAACCTTGTTGTTGTTTTCTCATATTCACCAACCAATAGTCCACTCGTTTCAATCCTATTTATTTCGAATTATGTTACATTACATTACGTTCAACCACAATTTTTACAACTCAGTCTCTATTTTCCTCTGTTGAACGAAAAAAATCTTTTATTCCGTCAAATATTGTACTGTACACATTAACATTCGCATGATATGAGTCATAATAACATCGGACTTTCGTGTTTAAGCTAAATTACTATATCTCCCAGAATATTTAGGTTTTAATCTCGTTAGTGTCACTAATACATGATCATAGTTTTTAGTTGGTCTTACGTCCTATAGCTAGGCAAATTACATTTATGTTATATTCGCTGACTATTGCTAATTCCTGTCAATTGATTTAATCAATTGTAGTTTCGACACCGAGGTTTCACGATTCTTTTAGCTGATGTTAGTATCGTCTTTAACTTTTGCTGATGACGAGCCAGGAATAACCCGCTGATGCACATTACATATATCCAAGAGCGCTCAAGATACTTCGGAAAACGTTGTGACTTCAGTTGAATTGTTGTGGGATTTGCACTTTTGAAAAGGGTTTCCTTCTAGGATTTCCTAATCTCAGATAAGAGAATTTTAACAAGTATACAAGGTAGAGTCATCACATGCCTACCAGGACCTAGACCCGACACGACACCAATCTATTGGCATCCACTGGTTTTCATTAAAATTCGTGTGCACAAAATTTGGCATGCGTTTTAACGATTTATCAACTTTCACGTGGGGGAAAATAGACAGAAGAAAGTACTTCATTTGTGTAGACTTTTGACGAAAAACCAATAATGCATTATGAAAATTAAGAAAATTGGGCGTCTGGTGTAGGTCCCGGCATACGATGACTCTACCTTGTTAGAGATTGTAAGGGATTAATTTGATAATCTCCATATTCAATATGTCTATTTTGAAATATCCTGTTAGTTGAAATTTAAAATTAGTCGAATAGGTGTGCTTGTAAATGTCCGAGTCTGAGTGTGTGAATGTACCCCGTACGTCTAAAGTTTGGAATTGTCGGGGTTAAGTTTTGAAATTCCTTTTAATATGGATCGGTATCTTTTATTAGGAAAATGAACACCCGGATATCGTAATCTGTTGTTCTTTGCGGGGAATTGTATCATGTGTTGTGTATCATATAAGTAGTGTGCTTTGTTGATGTGTTCGCTTTAAATATTTCGAAATTCGAACTGCGTTGTTGCTTTGGATTTGAAAAAGTTGATTTACAAAATTGTTTGCTTTGCTACAAATCCATCCTTGAATCTTGGCTTTTTTACGGACTCGGGCGGATCGATCTTTTCTCTGCACGTTCTGTACTTTGTGCTCAAGCACTGGCTTACTGACTGCTGGGTATTTGTGTGACGAGTGTCGAGAAAGCCTTTATTGGTAAAAGTTTCAATTTCTTTCACCAAGTTCATGTTCTTGCACCGGTACTAATCGGACTCGAATGAACGACGTCTTAGACTTCGGAACTTGGTTCCATTTGTCAGGCACTGAACCACCCGCTCTACAACTGCTCTACTAAGGTCCACAATTTATTATTGTTTATAACTATTATAAGTGGAACTGGTAGCTAGAAAATCCGAGGAAACGAACGAGACGAAGGAAGAAGCTAAAGCTAAGCTAAAAATTCCGTAAACGCAAAGGTATTACGGAAGAATTTGTTTCTCCGTACGAGCGTCAAAATGGAGAAGAGCAGATATTTCAGTACTTTTACTATTGAGAATATATAGTTATTTCTGAATTTTCACCCGCCTACTTTTTATACACAAGGCAAATACACTGAACTCTATAGATCAAACTGAAATTGAATACGGGATCAAATGTTTTAGCGTAATATGAGACCAAGCAGTAATGAGGGGGTGGTATATGAAATATCTATTTGATGCAGTTGGGGAGCTTCACTAACTACTACTGTTCAAAAAATGGACTTCTGCTCTTTCCTATTGATATTGAAAACCAAAGCAAACGAAGATGTGTTATGATAAATGAACTACCGTGTTATAGCTAGTCTGTTCTGTGTATCGTTAAGAAGTCGGTGGATACTTACATTGATAAATTGCAACTTGTTCTTTCCGGGTGAGAAGTTTTATGACGTTAATTGAATGAATATTTCGACCTGCCTAAGTCTAATGTAAAGTCAGAATAGCTGGAGAAGTCGTCTTCTTCCATTAAATGTAGATGCAAAGACAACAACAGGTGTTTACGCAGCCATGTCCCCGGAAGCTTCGTTTCCCTACTATCCATTGTTTTGTTTCGGAAAAAAAGTTTCTGTACCTTCTTACTAGTTCTTACGCTAAGAACACGAAACTCTGCAACTCTATTGTGGGCTTTTGACGTACGTTCATTTCTTACAAATACATCATACTACTTTCTTTTTAACTTGAATATTATGTATGTACACCTCCGCTGCAAGGGAAGAATATACCCTTCAAATATCTTCCTTCTCTATTCCTACAATAACACGCAGTTCTTCTCTGTAGATTTAATACTTTTGAACATCCGAAATGGCAGTAGGCAGACTCAGAGTGAAGTTTTGCTGAGTTTCAACAATTCAACGAATATCGGAACAAAGTGTCTGTCCTCTTTACGTATGTATTTTATGCTCGTCGTACAGCGTTGTCGGTCAGAGGTTGAACACATCTCATGTTACCAATCGTACTGACCAGAACGCGTATACATTGATACCAGGCCAAATTGGTAAATATTAGACTTCTTCCCAATGTTCCCAAGTAGAAATTGGGGCAAAAGTTTGGTCAAAAATGAATAGAGCATATAGATTGAATGTAAATGTAAGCCCCTAAATTACAGTCATCAGGAATGCACTTTGTGTACAGAAGCGGAACAATATCCCATGCGATTTCGTATGTGCCTACAGGTGTAGTGTGAGTGAGGGAACTTGGCATTACGCTGTGAGAAATCATCTCTGTAATCATTGTCCCAAATAATCTAGTCCTAACGGGTGGGTGTTATCAACTACCACGAGGGAAATTTGAGGAACACTTAGAGAAGAGGATTTTTGTTTAAAAATAATTAATAAGTTTGCTGAGATTTCTTTCTTAACACTATTGATCTTAAATATCACGTGAGACGTTCATAGATGAAAAAGACTTTGGTCATTCCAGTATTTCCAGTATAACTTTAAACCGATACAATACAATGGAATACGAGACATCTATACTGTTGGTTAATTCTAGTCATGTCAATCACTACGATTTGAGCTAGGACGCTGTAAGTTTTTGTTTGTGAGAGCCGTCAGTCCTAATTGTTTTATCCTAATCCTTTAGTTGAGTTCAACGGGTTGTTCTTGGGGTTGTATCCTCCGTGTTTACCTCTATTTTGAGTTGGATTTCAAACATAACGGACTGATTGGATAGCTAATCTATTATTAAATCGATATCAAAATCCGGTACTAGTCAAAATATTAATCTGCGAATTCGGCCACGTCCAAATCAATCGAACAATTTGCATTAATTTTGTTTATATCGAGGAGTCTCACTTGTTGTTAAGGCGCAGCGACACGTTCGTTCACGTTCGAGGTCAATGAACCTGAGAATACTAGAAATTATCATCCACTCGGATTGAGTTTGTTAGCTCGATCATGCGATTCTGAACAAAGTGTAAGTCGAAAATTCCAGAAATATCATATTTTA
>JAQGCA010003237.1:0-12173 GCA_034698945.1 Protaphorura quadriocellata | reverse complement strand
GACATGGGACAGTATTCTCCCCTTCGTGAAAACCCCCCATCCTATCAAAATATATACGCGAATGGCAAGACTGCGCCGTCTACCAACATACCCAGGAGGATTTCCTAGTTACGTTCATTTCTGAGCCAGGCCTGGCTATCTAATTCTATGTCCTTCATCTATGGATTTGCTTCAGAATTGAGAGTCAGAGTCGTCTATCGAGACGGATGAGTAACTGGGTCTCAAACATTTTCCCACGTTGAAAATTTTCACCGAGTAGATGGCGCTGGAGAGCAATTTCAATTATTTAGTGCTTTGAATCAAATCGGATTGACACGTACGAGTACGAGTTAATGAAAAGTTGCAATTTATTGGGTACATGCGAGGTCAAATGGCAACTCGTACTTGCAAACTTATTGTGTTGCCCGGAGTATAATTTTTTTTGCTCATTGACATTGAATGTATACAACATCAAATAGGATTTTCATTTTCACGAAATTATTAAATTGGACGGGAACGAAGTGTTTCCAATAGTCTAGTTTGAGTATTATGACGGGGGAAATAATCCCCCGTCAGAATTTGCTGCATTTTGGATATGTTATAGCCCTTGGCCTCCTGCACAACTTTGGTGAAGGTCCCAATGCGGAACGTCAACTTTGGTGACCTCCAGAGGTCACTAAAGTTGACCTTTCTCATTTGTACGATTCCCTCTTGAAAAAAATCATTTCATTTCAAATTGTGATTTTTACGATAGTAGTTTGTAATTGTAATTGTAATTAGGATCTTTTGGGGAAATGATTTTTAATTATAACTTACAATTTCAAAAAACGCGAAATAAGACCCTCTCTTAATTATAAAATTCTAGACGATACGCAAATATTTAGGTTTTCTCCCACTTCCCAACATTGGTTTGCAGTCGTCAATATTTTATGTGACACCCTGCGCAGCAGATGTAATTAACAGCTGTTGAAATTTCCAAAAGTAATTGTAATTGTAATTACTTACTTTCAAAATCTCCAGAAAGTAATTGTAATTAATTAACTTAAAATTTTTTGGAAGTAGTTGTAATTTTAATTAGTTACTTTCAAAAAATTTCAAAGCAATTGTTATTGTAATTCATCACTTTTGCAACTCTGAGGAGTAATTAGAATTTGTATTTAATTACATTTACGAAATCATGAAGGAAAGGACTGAAAGGAGGACTCCGACCACAAGAATCCCACGCGTTTTCTCACTCTCTACATTCAGAAGTACAATAATAAAATAATTCTAAGTATTTTGAAATACATTTCCGTCTTTTACCTGACCAAGTATAGTCCGAGCTTGAGACAAAAACTTCAATTGTCTACGTCGAGGGGAGAATAACGGATCAGACCGAAGTGTCAATCCGTCCACCTCAAATCCTGTCCATCCTATCCGTTCACAGATGTACGTCATTTGAATTTTTTCCGTCTAAGTATTTAGTAATAAGAGGATTCCCATTTGGAAAGGGCCATACGCTCTCATTCATGCGAGTGTGGTATTGTGATAGTGTACTAATAGTCTTTTATTCATCATATGGTTATTATTTCAGTTCAACTTTTGGTGCGCAAGAATTAATGATCTTCCTGGTAGTTTAAGGAGACCGTTCCTCGGGCATTGGTTCTGAGGCCCCCGTCAGAATTGACTAAAGTTTGTATATGTTGTTCCCAAGTGACCCTTGCCCGAGGATCGGTTTTCTCTTTGACTTACTAGAAAGTGAGAATGAAGAGCATGTCTCCTACATCCACTAGGTCATCCTAAAATCATTCCCCGAAACAGTGCTCTGTCAAAGTGAAAACTGTCCATGTCAGGGGGACATTACGGTATGACTCACCCGAAAAAATAACTACCGCGCGCGCATTGGCCAGGAATTCAAATTAATTGGAAGTTGAGTGAAACAATCTCCGATTAATTAAAATTTGTCAAAGTTCATTCAAACTAATTGGAAATTATTCAAATTAATTAAAAATAAACAATTTTTTCAATTAATGTTTTGGACTAATTTTAATTCAAGATAGTTTGTTTCACCTAATTTTTAATTAATTTCATAGAAGAGTGACGTGTGCTGATATTTTTCTCCGGACCGATCACCCTAAGACGTTCCCTTGGCAATACCACCGAAAACTGAACCACTCCAGTCTTAAGGACTCTTCAAGACATTTAAAATTCAAAGGCAAGGGAGAGAAACTCTTGTCAGAGTCAGGAGCCATTTAAACCCCATTCAGGTCTGATTATTATCGGATTTGATTTCCAAGGTTCATTTATTAGCGAGATACTCTTCTATTGGAGACCGAGTCCATAGTGAAAGTCTGTTGGGGAGACAAAATATCCCATTGTTTTGCGGAGTGTGTACTGACAAGGTAGACTCGCTACCTGCCCCCTGAGTTTCGAGGTCTGACATACACTGGGGATAAATTTGAATGTGATGAGGCCCTGGGTCAGGCCGATGAGGGAACATGATAAAAGGTGGAGAACGTGCTTTCTCCTCGGGAGTTCTTGAACTCTTCGTCCAGCCAACTTTTTTGAGGTTGACTGGTGCTTGGGTGGCCGTATGGCGTTGGTATCGTTGTGGTAGGATTCTGGAACTTGCTCCAGAAATTCCCAATTCTTGTACTTGACCATGGACTTGATGTCCTCTTGTTTGCTCTTTCTGGACATTTGCGTGTCGTTGGAGCTTTGTTTCCAACTTGTGGAACCGGGAAAGAGCTGTGTCTCTTGAGTTTCCGAGCTTCGATGATTAAGGCTAGCTCGACAAGCAGGAGACAATTTCTTAGATTGAATAGTTCTAATATTAAATTCCCTGACAGAGCAGTTACGAATGTAGCAATTATGCACTGGAATAAATTATCTTCTGAGTTGAGAGATTTTAAATTGTCTGAAGTGAAGTTCAGAAATTTGTTGTTACATAGTATTATTATGGAGAGGAAAGATGAGTATGTGTACAACTAGTTGGAATGTGCTGTAATTGTGTAATGAGGAGGATAGAGTACTGGTGGGAGGTGATTAGATTAAATTAAACTAAACTAAATTAAATTAAATTAAATTAAATTAAATTAAATTAAATTAAATTAAATTAAATTAAAATTAAATAAATTAGGGGGTTGTTAATATCGTTTAATAACTATTATTAAACTATAATTATTTTATTGTATGTGATTTCCTATTTTGTATTACATGGTTTAGAGGAGATGAGCAGTTGATTCGAGTTGCATTAAGGAGCAACTAAATCTGGATAGTAGTTCTTTCGGAAATTCTATCCAGGTCCTGCAACAGGATTTTTATACTAAATTATATAAGTATATTATATATTATAATATTATATTATAGTCCCGGGCTTAACGACCCTGCTTTTGTGACTTTGTTGCTAGTGAATTTAACTGCTCATGCCTCGGATTGCGTCTTGTTAAGTAGTTTTCACGTGTACTTTTTGGTATATATTTGATTTCTGTGAATTAGAGATAATTGGTCTTTTGTGAATTGGATATATTGGCATAAATTGGTCTAGATTAGTTATTGATGTTGTGTCGCTGAATTAAATCAAATCAAATCAAATCAAATCCGCGGGGCTCGAGACTTGAATGGGAATCACACTGTGCACGATACGTCTTGACCGTGTTGTAGATGCTGGAGAAAATGTTTATCCACTGCAAATTCGTGGCTTTACATGATTTGAGGGAAAGGAGTGGGTTCCTCCAATTCCCAGACTTACTGATTAAGTCTTTAGTTCATGATGGTTGACTGTTGAGTGAACGATTACTCGATCTTGGCACATCACTGGCTGAATTCACTGTGTGTGAATTGGTGTGCATGTGGGAGATCACGTGTTGACCACAAAAATTCATAAAACTGCATGCTAGATTGTTGAGTGAATGATACTCTTGGCACGTCACTGACTCAATTTTATTGTGTGTGAATTAGTGTGCATGTGTGAGATCACTTGTTGACAACAAAATTCAAAACTATGTGACTGATTGTTGAAAAAGACGATCACTTCACAGCCTGGCTCACCGCCTTAAGGCACTGATGACGAGTTTGATTGTTTGAAGGGTAACTAGTTACTCTAAGCACAGCACTTGACTGAATTCACTGTGTGTGAATTCGTGTGACTGTGTGAGATTACTTGTTCCCAACAAAATTCCTAAGTTTAAAAATGTTCATTAATTCAACAATGTTTTGATTGTCCAGTTGCACAGCACTGTCCTGTGTTGAAAGGTGCGTCATGCTGGAGGCTTGGACGTACGGAAATGCTTGAATCCTTTCTTCCTGGTGAAGAAGGGTATTCTTGAATTCCCAGTAGCACGAGGCTTGGACGTTGAGCCCATGATCGGGGGCCAAGGCTTTTGCCGACTGACATGGGGTCCAGAAGCACGAGGCGTGGACCGTGGAGAGTGTCCATGATTTTTGAGGGTGCCCGGAGGACTTGTTATGTCTCTTCTCCGATGTGAAGAAGGGTACCAATGACTCTGAGATGTCACCAGTCTTCATCCAGTCAACTTCGTTAGGGTTGACTGCAAATGGGATAAGATGTTGAAGAGGGCGGAGCAGGACACTTTTTACTCGGGTGTCTGCTGCCTCCTTGACCTGTTGAGCCGCTTCTACGCTGTGAAGAAGGGCGTCGAGGAATTCAATGCCCTTAAATTCCAGTGGTGATCCACGTTGAGTTGGTTGATTTGTGCAGTGTAGTGGAGTGGACCATTAGTTGGTCCACTATGGTGGACCGATTACGGTTGACTCTTGGGCTGAGTGACAAGGAGTGAGACGGAAGACAAGACCTTGAGGCTAGGGGAACGCTTAGCCATACTGGCTGGGAGCGTATGGACTTTTGGCGTCTTTGTCGTCACTGGCACGCACACGATTTGGGTCAGCCGCAGGAGTCCATGTCCAGTTGATTAAGTGACTAATGTGACAACTTTCACTACACTGTGGGCTGGAGCTGAATGCCCAAACTGTTCAATGTTCAATAAAAACCCAATTGAAAAATGTTCGCAATAAATAACCAATTGCACAAAAATGTTTATGAACTGGACTGCGACTTGCTCGCAGTCCTTAAATTCAATATCCAAATTGTTGGTTTTTATGTTCAATAAAAAACCCAATAGAAAATATGTTGGAATTTAAACCACCAATTGTCGACTCAACGACACTTGTCGCAAAGCCCATGATTCTGTGGATTTGGAACCGCTCTAAAGCCGGTCCCCTGGTGGTAACTGATGAATTGTCCATCAGAACAATTCCCCGGGTCACGTTGGACTACTCAATTAAGAATTATGAACCGACAAAACCAATTATATTGTAGGGTATTTATTGAAAACCCAGGTTACTGATTTACTGTACAAATGATTCTAGTAACTACACTGGTTGTTAGTCCTAGCTTGGTCAAATGTAAGTCGTGTCGACCGTACAGAAGTTCTGACCAACTCCTGTGTGTTGGCCAGCTGCGTATCTGCAAGTCTGGAGATTTGAGCTGAGATGCGTGTGGTTTGAGTCCCACGCCACAACTGTTGAAAATTGAAGGGATGTGTTGAGGTAAAGTCAGGTCTTGGGCAATGGAGGTCCTTGATGGATTGTTGAGGCCATGAGGTATTGCATGCTCTGCTGTGTGCAGTGCTGTGGAGTTGGTTGATGAGTCATTTCACGTGTGCTGTGTGCTTTGCACGGGGAATTGATGGTGTGGCCGTTTTCTATGGTAGAGAACTGAACTGCTGTGATACACCCTCACCACCGTTGAATAGCGCTGTTGGCTCTGACTTATACTTTAGGTTTGGACCAGGGGTAAAATGATAACAAATGATAACAAAGGTAAAACAAATGTAAAACAAAACCAAATGTTTAAAACACTCTAAATATTCACGAACACTTATCGTTAGTGTAAAGAAAAAGAAAGAGGCAAGGCCTTGATTTTTGATGACAAGTCCGTTGATTCTCGTCGGGTCGTCTAGCGTCCTCCGTTCACAAGAATCCAAATGCGTCCCTGGTCAGCTCCTTTACACGCCACGTATCTCGGTGAGAACTCCAAAATGTCTGAGCTAGATAAACCGAATCAAATTGATTACGATGCTATCTCGCCTGTTCTAAGTGTTGAGGGATGAAAATCAGTTCTTTTGTGTAAAGGTAACAATACTATTTTTGGATACGTATATGTAAAATTATTGAAACCCAACTACGCTGGTTTAAGTTTAATTATGGGAATTGCTCAATTTATTTACACAAAATGTACCAATGAATCCAATTCAATACAATTTGACTTCACGTTCACCACATGTACAAACCTCTGGCTTACTCTGTTTTCAGTCGTTGAGTGAGTGCCGAAGAGGCGAGAGTCCACTAGTCACTCATAGCACACAACCGTTTTCCAGAACATTCTATCCGCACTTCTACAGTTGTGACTTCTACAGTTCTGGCAGTAATTTTAAATACACATATCAGCATTGAGTATTACGGAAATCTATACATTCCCACACTTTTGACAGGTAGAGTGATTATCTTGGCCATGGACTAAGGTAATTCACTCAGGTGTTCTCCAGGAGGGAATAAATGAATTAGGTTTGAACCAAATTCACCCATCCATTAGAGGCATAGAAGAAAGTTGAAGTTACAGGGAAAAAACATTTTCTGGGACTCACTACTACTCTAGTTTCAGACCGGGACACATCTCAAATTTTTCCAAGAAATTCTACTAACTTAAATGAAGTTCAGCGTTAAACGTTGAAGTGGTCTTCTTTCTACTCCAGACTCAACCTACCCTAATTTTCCTAAGAAACGTAAATACGTGCGTGAAGGCCGGCTCGAGAATCGGGATTTTCCTCTTCATCCCAGTTTGGAGAATTCTTCAGATTTGGTTGTTTATTTTGAATCAATTTTCTACAAACACGCAAGGGGTGAACAATGGAACCCTATTCCACCTATTATACCTCCGGTCACAACTATTATACGTGGACTTCGGTACTCCTGAACGATGACCGTTTGCTCTTACCAGTAATCAGAATGAGACCCCTCTTTTCTTCCAACCTCGAGTTTGGGACCGTCTTTGCTCCGAGATAAGAATAAATATTCCTGGATATTACCTGGTCTGGGTAAATTAGTATAAACTAGTGGGGTGATTTTTAAATTGGATGCCGGTATAGTATACAGTTATGTCCGATTTTCTGTTTCTTGTCTCAATTAACCACAAGGCCACAGCTTAGGCGACACATCTAAGGACTTACCAAAAGCGTTCAATAGGAAAAACTAGGATCATCATCAACATCAACAAAGGTCGGTGGAAGATTCTGGGAGTCACACACGACTTGACGGGATTTTGACATTTCTCACTCTCCAATGGCTCGCTCAATTATTTTTTTAATTGACCAAATTTCAGCTGTATAGACCCAAAATTTCTCACAGATTTCAATTATAGGAGTCAAAAAATTCAGAGACACTCCTGAGTGGAGTGAGTACACCTCGACCTCACTCCACTCAGTGTCATCTTTCCACCACGGAAGATAGGGCAAATCCAAAAATAACTTCCCTCGTTTTCAACTCACACACTCCTTTGCCCTATTCAGCTCTTACCGGTGTTTCTTAGACACCAATCAGGCTCAAGTCACGAAGGACAATTGAGTAATTGAGAGGGAGATCAATTGGGACAGAAAACCGAAAATGGTCAAGTTCGTTTTTTCCCGGGAGGTTCCACTTACCGCACGCCCATTGTAGGAAGTTGGAAAAAGGTCTCCAGAATCCATCGTAATCCACCAACAATTTTGCTCAGTAGGCCGAAGGCTATTCCTGATGTATGGCCAAATTTATCCTGTTCCATTTTTTCAAAAAGTTCCCCATATAGTTTCTATTTTTTCAACGTTGGAATAACGGCTAGATTGTTCTGAAAGCTAGTTCTGCCCAATTTATTGGCTCCAATCTCGGAGATTCGTGGATCGGAGATATCGCAAGTTTTCGTACTCGTTCCAATTCAATTCCGAAGAAATCGTACTACCTCCTGATTTCGTCCTTGATCGAAAGGACGTACGAAATTATCACACCATGTTGTGAACGGAGCCCGCAAGTTAGACTTCGCCATCTTGTCACCTGAATATCCAAGTTTAGTTAATATTTCCAGCTCTGTAACGGGCCTGACCGTAGCAGCTGCAGACATGCATGCGATAATACATATTCGGCATCCTGTATCGTGCCTCAATTTACAAAAAGACAATTGTTTATGGAAATACTTTACTTGAGTAATATCTTGGAATTGTTATTCAAGGATGTTGTGACTTCTTTGAACTGGCAGCATTTGAGTTCAATTTCAAACTGTTCTAACAGCACTACGACGAATGGAATTGATTTACCATTATCGATTTGATTTACAGGATAGAAACATCTTTCTAACTACGCATCAGTAACTTTACCCGTCGTTCGTTTACCAGATTCACCATAGTCTTAAAATTATTTGAAGAGCAAGAATGATTAACGCGAAGCTTTGTACGGTTTTGATTGTATTTGCCATAATGGCTTCCTGTGTGCAGGTAAAACTTACCAGACCAAAGGAATTCGATTCACTATTGCCTGCCAGCGACACTAACTTACGTATTTTTTTCGTCTCTAGGTTAATGGGGACGTGGACGATTTGAAAGCGGAGGGATCCGTTCGTATCGCAAGACAAAAGGTGCCGTGTCATCAAGACAGTGACTGCAAAGCCGGGCAGAGGTGCTATGGAAAACCTGATGGAGGTTGTGATACCTAAATCATTGCGTCTGCGTGAACGAATTCATTCAATTTCAAAATCAAACTATTATTTTTAAGCTAGTTTGACTGAATATTGATGTAATTGGAATTAAAAATAATAATCTTAACAGTTGGTCAACATTTTCTTTTATTCAGTCTGCATGATGAAAACAATTAGGTGACAATAGTCGACATTATAATATATTAATGTGGTGCAGTCTTGTGAAGGGCTTATAAAATTGCCGTGTCCGTTTGTCTGGAACGCGCTCTTCTAAGCTGACAAATATATGCATTTATATGTATCTTTTTACACTAAGAGAACACCCTCGGACGCAGTCAGAATACAAAATTCTCCAGATCACTTTTATGGCACCAATGTTGTCTGTTTTTTTGTAACGACATAGCGAACACGTGGCAACCCCAACTATATGGCTTTTCCTTTCGAAGCTGAAGCAGTCGCGAAACAGAATGGGGAAACAGTCAGAAAGCTATATTCCGGAGAGCATCGCCTAAGGGATTGCTTCCATTCGAATCACTTAAGGATTGTAACGTTATAGAGATTACCTAATGTTAAAGATATATGACTACTTCCAATCACTATAGCGGAAGAGTTCTCTCTTACGCATGCATCCATTCAAGTAAGTTAAGAAATGTAACGTTACAGAAATACCACCTAATGTTAAAGAGATAAACTACTTTCAATCTTGATAGTGAAAGCGTTATCTTACAGATTCTCCTATTTGAATTACGTAAGGACTGCAATATCGCAGAGATATCGCCACCTAAGCTTAAAGACGTATCCTACTTTCGACCACTATCGGAAGCATTCTATCTTACAGATGCTCAATTCACCGTCTCAACTACTCACTTAATCAGTCACTAAAGTCTTTATTGTATATCGGTTGTGTGTCTCAACGGTGTTCGGGGTCATTCCGGGGGTTTTCTGGAGAGTCAGGATCGGACAGGAGCACGGCAATAAAGGGTAAATAGTACGGTTTAGTCTTTGATTGAATATTTAGTTAGGTCAGAGTCGGGTCACTAGATAGTCGGTTTTCCAGTTCATCTGGAAAACCTGGTCAATTCATTTAGGAACAGGGAACCTGCGAATTAGATACCCCCGAGGGGAGTCTAATTCGTTACATCGTCCAATTTCTAATTCAACTTTCCCGTTTGGGTAATGTAATTCGAGCGCAAGTTCATAATTGTTTGAATTTTGATTTATCCAGAATTCCAGCCTGTCTAGAAAACCAAAATTGCGTTTATGATTTAGTTTCATCTCCTCTAACTCTTCAGCGGGAAATTTTGAATATGTGTGCATGCGAGCCCAAATGACACACGACATTATTTATTATCAAAGGCAACGCGTTCTTGCGAACTTATTGTATTGCCGGAGTTTATTTTTGTTTGCATATTGACATTACAAAATTAAAAAGGATTTTAATTTTGACACAATTATTGAATTGGATGCGAACGAAATGTTTCCAAGAGTCTAATTTGAGTAATATGACTGGGGAAATAAATCTACGTCATAATTTGCTGCATTTTGGATATGTTATAGCCCTTGGCCTCCTGAACAACTTTTGTGGATGTCCCAATGAGAAAAGCCAACTTTGGTGACCTCCAGAGGTCACCAAAGTTAATTTTTCTCATTTGTGTGGTATCCTTTTGAAAAAATTCATTTCATTTCAAATTGTGATTTTTACGATACTAGTTTGTAATTGTAATTGTATTGTAATTAAGACCTTTCGGGGAACAGATTTTTAATTATAACTTATAATTCCAAAAAAACGCGCATTGTTTATTTTAAAGCTAAATACCGTCAATTACCGCTTAAAAACCTGTCCCAAATAGTAACCTGGTCTCGAATAATAACCGGGGCAAAAGCTCTATCGAAGGAATACAAACCGGTCCCGAATACAAACCTGGTCTCAAATGCTAACCGGGTATTTTTTTATGTCACATAAACTCAATGTGCAGTCTACTGCAGCCGTGCGGGTATACTTGAGTCGGCAACAACAACAACAACAGCTCTCAAACGGTAGTCTCAGTTATATTATTAGAAATAGAAACCGGTCCCGAATGCAAACCTGGTCTCTAATTCTAACCGGGTCTGACGGTGTCAAAAAAATAGTACCCCGGGTTTCTGTTCCGTAATTTACGGTAACGCCTTCTCGTCTTTATAAAATTCTACACGATACGCATATACTTAGGTTTTCCATTTGGGGGATTCCCATTTGGAATGAGCCATACGCTCTCATTCCATACGAGTCCAGCATTGTGATAGTACTAATAGTCTTTCATTCATCATATGGTTAATTGGACATTCGGTTACTTCCTTCATTATTTCACTTTAACTTTTGGTATCTAAGAATTTAATGATCTTCCTGGTAGTTTGAATGATTGACGCTAACGATTCACTAATAGTCCAGGATTCCAAGGAAGTCCTTCTCCGTATTAGTCAGTAATTGTTGTGTAATCATAAGGATCCTTGTTAATTATACCAGTCGACAAATTTATAACCACGGTCGACTCCCATTTAACCCATTCTAGTTGTCCCTAGACCCGGAGAATTGAAGTTTAAAATATTTGTCTCCAGCTCTGAATTATTTTCACTGAGGTGAAACAAAGACATTACTATAGACATACTTCAGGGTGATTCAAAACCAACATATTATTCGTCCTAATTTCCTCATTTTAACTTGAAATATAAAGTGAGGTAGAAGAAATTTAAGTGCGCGTCTTTTGAGCCGAAAATAATTTTTCAAAATTTTAAAAAATAATCAAAAAATTTTAAAATTTCAAAAAAAAAATTTTTTTATTCATTTTTTATTGAAACCTATTTTTGAAAAAATTGGAAATTTTTAATATCTTGAAAACTTTATAGAATTTTTGAAATTGTTAGTAGTTTATTTTATTCCGTTTTTGTTCCCCGAAGGCGGAGCAAATCGGATCGATACCCGGGGGCGGGGCCTCCCCTCCCCGACCACGCCCCCAATACCCGGGTATTAGTGTTACGCTTATGGGAGGTGGGCGGAGCCAATCGATCCGAGTAGGCGGAGCCTCCCACCCGGCTCAACGAACCCGGAGCGACCTCCCACCCACTCCCAACCAATCGGATAATTTACCCGGTAGGGTGTCCCGGGCATTGGGGGCTGGGCGCTAACAGAGATTTTTTCTCCGAAGAATTAAACTTCGACTTGGAAAATTTTACCTAGTGCGGACCGGAATGCCCCGACTCCTGAACAGGTCTAAACTTGTCCAGTACGTAAAGCAAAAATTTATCTTTCCTATTATTATATAAATAAAATGAGAACTACTGTTTTCATACAAAAATGTTGATTTAGGTAATAAATGTTTTTATTTGTTAATATTCAAAAGTCATGGCTCGTGACGGTTTCAAACCCGCGACCTTCGTGCTATTAGCAGGACGCTCTGACCCAAGTAAGCTGACGGGGGGGGGGGGGGGGGGGCGGGGC